>CM074721.1:375644649-375844649 GCA_037306005.1 Rhinophrynus dorsalis | reverse complement strand
TAAGGGCCGTGTGCAATGTTTACTGTTGTTTTATTGTTTGAAATTGTGTATAAAAGGGGAGTGTTTTGGGAATAAAGTGTGTTACTGCGTGGAACTCCGGAGTGTGCTTCTCGTTCTTTCGTGGTCTAACGAGTCCACTTTGACTCCCATCCTAGGCGAGCCACAGGAAGCTGAATTCACTCTTTCCCCGTGGGTATCCAGCGATGTTCGACGGCTCCGGTGCTCCTGGTGCGAACTGAGGACCCGGGACAATGTATGAAGACCCGGGACCTTCGATCGGTTCGCATTCGACGGCCATCCAGCGCCCCCTGCAGGTTCGAGTAGGGCTCCGGTGAGGTCCCCTGGTCCGAGGCACACTGGCCGAATTCGAGAGGAGAGCGGCACATCGGAGGTGGACACCCCGGCGTCCTTAACCTCCGTTACAGAGGGGGCCCGCAGGAAACCTCCTCCCTGCTCCCCATGAGTCTATTCTGGCTGCTCTTTCCTCCTCATAATACAGCGAAGGCAGGTGAACCACCAGCACGCGGCCATGTGTCAAATAGAATGGTTTCAGGCAGCTTTGATCAAACCTGGTAGAAAGCACAGACAAAAGGTATCGCATCCGCAAGGTGAGGTAGCGATGAGGTTGCAAACCGCACCGGGTGACACCCGTGCTGCCATCCTCAGGCACTCAGTTTGACTGCATATAGGAATCAGAAGTTGCAATGGCATCCAATGAGAGAATAGAGGTTTGCTGGGATACTCCTCTCTCATTGGCTGTCAAGTGTTTATGATGGTGAGGTTGCACATGTGTGACATAGGGGAGCGGAGCAGCAAAGGAACACAGGCAGAAGAGGTGCAGAGCCAGGAGCAGAAGTGCTGCTAAGAAGGAATGCCTGGACCGCCCGTGTGCCACCCTATCTGTGTACTGCGGCCTAACAGCGTCTGGTTGGCAGGGAAGAGTAACAGTCTGTCACTGACAGATGCATAATTGTGTACTTCATTGTCCCCCACTGAGCGTGAAGATAGAGAGGAACGTCTTCTGTACAGACCTGGCATCAGAGACATGAGGTAACTTTTTTCAGAATCTGAGAGCCCACAGAGGATGATGGAAGCCAGAGGGAGGAGGACAGAGAAGCCATATCCCCATCTGAGTGCAGAGACCATGGGACAAGGGTAGGCTGAAACAGGGGGCATTTACTCATTGGGCCAGTGGTTTTGTCTTTGATTTGGGCCACCAGGTGCCTAGCTGGCCCACTTTAACTAAATATTAAACATCATGCATGTTCCACTTTGCAAGCAAGTGACAGGTTCTTGAGGTAGGGGTCAAACTCGTAAAACTTATGACTGTTATAATAAATGTGCTTAAAAGATACCAACTTAGGAAGTCCTGTCAGTGTATAAAAACCAGTGGCAAATTATGGGAGCCTGGGGTAGAATGTTAGTGATAAATGTTATAATAAATGTGCTTCTCAGCTACCATACAGCCCGCTCAGCTGCAGTGTAACATCTTCATTGCAAGAATGTCACAAAACTGGTTTTACTTTTTATGTTTTGAATGGATTAGATTGGGCCATCAAGCAATACCTGCACAGTGGTCACTGCTAATTGCACTCTGACAAAAGTGAGCACTGTGCAGGTATTGCGAGATGGGCCGATCCATTCAAAACATGAATAATGAGTGCAGAGTGGATGCCGGATGACTATAAATGCTGCCCAGTAGGACCTCTGGTGCAATAGAAGCACATTATTTTCTTTGATTACAAGTATTCACCCCCACCCCCAGGAACCTGTCAGTGGTAGGGCTTCTTAAGCTAGTTGCCAGTAAGCACATTTATCATTACTTACATAAGTGGTAAGAATGTGTCCCCCACCCCTGGAACTTATCACTTTTACCACCATTATTCAATATGTACAGGCCTCACTGTCCACCCTCTACACTGGCTGTGTAATTAAGAGTTAGTTCAGAGGAATGACTTAAGCTGCTACTGAATGGGCCCTCTGATAGAAGTCACATTGGAAGGACTAGTGACCCTTTTTAGCTTTTTCGCTGCTGTATTGTGTATTTTAAACATGTGATGGCATTGTTAAAACAGTTGATGTGATATTGGCAATTATACAGTTGACATTTATTTATTTATTCAGGGTGATCAATGTAGGGTGATGGAGTCATCTATCATGTGTTTGTATTTAAATGCAATGCTCATACCAGTTCTTTTTTTTTTTGTTTCAACTCATAACCGCATAACTGTCTCTGCCAGAAAGGCCCTATGTACACTGAATGCTGGAGGTGTCTCCAGTCCATTGCTTTGCAATGCACTGGAGCCCTCTCTAACATCAAAAGCATTAAAAATGTAATCCCCTTGGTGTTGATATGTCTCAATGCATTGCAAAGCAAGGGTCTGGAGACCTCTCCAGTATATAATGGACCTAGGGACCCCATGCTGTTTGAGGCTGTCACTTCCAGTTGGCTTGAGGGGATCTTTACACAATCACCTGCCCTTCATATAGGAGCAACAATGTGAATTTTCCAGTGAAACATCTATGGAATCTCTCACCTTTGCAGAGAGCCAGGGAGTGAGTGAGTGTGAGTCAGGGTTTGTATGTGTGGGTGTAAGTGTGCGTGTGTAAGAGAGACAGTGTGTGTATGTGCGTGTGTCTGTGTGTATATGCATATGTGTGTGTGCGTACGTGTGCATTTATTTCTCTCTGGAGATGCTGTACAACATTTTGAACTGGGATGTGGTCCTAAGGCTAATGTACTAGCCCATCTCCGAGGAGTCATTTATATTTATAATGTTACTATATTTAAAAGAAGTATTAAACTAGTTAAGTGTCATTCAAAGATTTACTGGTTATATCCATATACCTATTTTAAATTACAATTTTTAAAGGTGGTTTGACTGGGCAGCTATTGAATTGGGGCTGGAGGGTGAACCCCAGGGTAGATAAGTTCATGGTACATTCTGGTGAGTTAAGGGGGTAGCCTGGGAGTAGTTACAAGGTTAGACCTGCTGTCATTATTGTGTTTATGTGACAAGTATGAACGAGTGTTATGGGAGTTGGGTGTCAAGGGGGCATTTATTATATGGTTAAAATGTGAAATGTGGCAGTGGGGGGGGGCAAATTGTTACCTTTTCTAGGGCCCTGTGGAGTGTTAATCCGGCTTTGGACACATCCACAGACTAAAAGAGAGAGAGAGAGAGAGATGCAGACTGAAAGATACATTTCTGCTGAGAGTATGATAGCTTTACACACATACACAGGTTCACATCAGAAAGTTTTCTTAGGCAAATATGTACCTCCATTGGAACAGATGTTTTTAAATCCACTGTGTTTTCACAGGAAAAACACAACGTAATTGACAGGTACTTCACTTCCAGTTCCGTCACTTGCTATACTGGGAGAAGAGCAAACATACTTAAACCACAGTCTGCAGCCACAAAGACCACACCCTTGCACTGAAATAAACAGCACTTTGGAATAAATTAGGAGATTTTAACTGAAATACTACTGCCTCTGATTACACTGCCAAGTCTTGTCTGTCGGCACAGTCATTTTTCAAGTTTATTTTTCCAACACCTTATAAAGACGCATGTTTGTCTGTAAGCCAGTACATTGCTCTCAATACAAGTGAACAAACCTAATAAAGTATTCTGGCCTCCTTTTTACAAGGGGAATGGTACAGTATGTTATCTTGTCCACTGAAGGTACTGCCAGAAGGAAAACGCTTAACCCTTTACAGACTAGAGAGATGTAAAACTCATTGCAACTAAACAAGTTGCACATCCCTCTAAAGTGGGCCTGTCACCTTGATATATATATATCAGGATGAAGGCCTCCTCAGCAAGCCTCCAAAAAATTCGGTCCTGTGCCTTTTGTTACCACTGTGCACCAACAAATTTGGTACCCATCTTGTTTTTGGTCTTCTCCTTGGGCATTTAGTATCAAGTGGAATCCATCCCAAAATTAATTTGGTCCATCTACAGTCAGATCTTCTTGATAAGCGGCCTGCCCATTTCCATTTCAGGTGCTTTACTCTTTCATACCTCCCAACATTTCAAATTGCTAAAGAGGGACACTTGTGGTTTAGGGGGTGTTGCTGGGGGCGTGGCATTATAGAGGATTTTTAGGCTATTTCGTGACCTATTGACACCTCCTTGTGTAACTTATAAGTGACTTATAACAAGACCAAAGTATTTTATTTACACAGACTAATGTAAAAACACATATACTGATGTTTAAACAAACATAAATGTGACTTTTACTACTGTGGAGCAATGTGATACACTTATATACACACCACACAGTCTGATCTCCTAAACACAAGGACATCAGGGTGGGAAAGAGGGACAGAGGCATTTGGGTCTAAAAGAGGGACTGCCCCTCCTAAAAAGGGACACATGGGAGGTATGCTCTTTAAATTACATCTCAGACCTTTGTTTGCAGATAAATCCGCGCATACGTTTCTCTGTCTCTTTTTATGTTAAAAATGTGCCTCTCCATACTTCTCTGTGTAACCTTATGTTAGCATACAGTATGCATGTTTCACAGCCATACATAAGAACTAGTAGGACATGCTGATCAAAAACCTTTTGCTTGAGGCAGATTGTTATATTTGTCTTAAAGACAGTGCTACTAAATTTTCCAAATGCTTGTCATCCCATTTTATTAGTCATCAGTTTCTATCATGGTGTTTATATCTACTGACACGTCCTGTCCATGGTAAACATACTTGTCCACTACTTCTAGTTCTAGCCCATCTACTGTGATTGTCCTTGGTATGGTAAAATTGTTAAACATGACTTGCGTTTTGTTGATATTCATTTTTAGACCAAAATTGTTGATTCCGGTTGAGGCAGGACTACAAAAACTGTCTGCAAAACGTAAGCGTTCAAAAGGTTAAAATCCCCATTTAAAATCAATAAAGATTTTCATTTCCAACCTATGGTGGAAATGGTTTGCCCCAGAATTGTTCTTCTTTAATGAATACGGTGCTGAATGCCAAGGGATGTGCAACGAATTACTTAGATATTCTGAATGGATATTCCATATTGGATGGTGAGATTGTCAAGGGCGATGACCTTTGAGAGACCCTCCTCCACTAGGGGATTTGCCTATGATACTTTCTTTGAAAATCGGATGCTGTAGTTAACATTTTGTACTATCAAATAGTAATTGACTGTAGCACATGGACTCTATATGCAAAACAGTATATGCAAAATGCTATATCCCAAAATGTAATGTTATATGCCAAACACAATACACAAAATGTTATACGCAATACACTATATGCAATAAGCTACAGCCAAATATAATACGCAAAACATTACTTGCCAAAAAGCAATATGCAAATCTCAATACGCCAAACACAATACACAATATGCAAAACTCCAAAGGCAAAATTCAATTTGCCAAACTTTAAGCGCCAAACGCTTCACTCCAAGCACAATATTCAAAATACACTGAATAAAAAAAAAAAATATGCACAACTCCAAATGCAAAACACAAGTCCCCAAACTTTATATACACCCAATGCTACAGGACATCTGAAATACTCATCCGCACAGTTCAAAACACCAAACACTATACTCAAAACATTATACACAAAATGTTATACGCTATACACCAAACTCCATACCCAATTTTCAAAACGCAATTCAACAATTATATATGCCAAACATTATATACATCAAAAGGCACAACACTATAAGCACAACATGCTATATGCAAAAAGCAATATGCCATAATTCAAATATCCAAAACCCATATGCCAAAGACACAATACTATATGCAAAACCCCAAACACCATACACCCATAAGCTATGTCAGATGCTATAAGCAATATGGCAAACACACTTGCACTTGCAAGCACACTTTGTATACCATTCCAGTGAAGTAACTCTGCTTAGGTCTCTCGATCTTGGCTCTGCTGAAGAGCCTCTGATGATCCTGGGACTGGATTCCCCTGCTGTCAGCTAGACGTTGATGTCAGGGAAAGGGGAGGAGGAGGGGAACTTTAATGCTGAATCTCTCTCAAACCATAGCGGTTTGCGAGATAGGACTTGGGTCATTTAGTTTAGGTTTTTGTTAGCTTCAAGAATCCGTTTCCTAAAACTATAACAATACTATCCCTTTAAAAAAATAAATAATTAAAAAAAAATAAATCCATGTTCATGTTAACATTTATTAGAATGACTTATTAAAGCATTTAATGAACAGAAAGATAACTTTTGTTACAATGGGCGAGTGAATATGGAGTCATGCTGTGGCTCTTACCCACTTTGACACCACATTCCCCACAACTGTTACTATACAAATTATCTTAAAGCATGCAGGATAATCTGTAAGCAGCTAGTATGGCAGTGCGACAGGAAAACCATGAAAGTTCAGTGAGGCACTTTGGCTGACCACTACTGGGCACCACAGATAAAAGCTGGATGGACTGCAGCCATTTGGAGAGCATATTTCATCCACTGGACCTGTCTCTGACAGACCAGACAGATGGATGCCTGACTGGACTGGAGACAGCTACTCACTGGTAGCCGAAGAGCTACCAGTAGCTCACGAGCTACTTGTTGGAGATGCCTGCTCTAATGCAAAAAATGGCCTCGCATATCCCATAAAATACAGGTGTTAAGGATCTCTATGTGAACCAACAAGAATGAAATACACTAATTAGGTACCTGTGCTCAGACAGATACATGTTTAAAGACAAATTAATGCTTAAGATTAACTAATGGCCATCATCTCTCTAAAAAGCAGCTCTTCTAAAGATCTAAAAAGGTTTTATTTCCATTATCCTTTTTTCCTTCCTCAGCATCAGCTTCTTCTGCAGTAATGGAGACAAGATAATGACTGACCAATGGAACTAGGGTTGCCAACATTATCTGGTGCTCAGACTGAAGGAGAAATTCTCAATGAGTGCCTTCACTGAGTACTTATCATTAACTACAAGACAATTAGTGCTGAGGACACTGTGAAAGCACTCTAAAAACGTATCGAGCCACTGGTAGTGGCAGCATTACTCATCACTAAGGGGTTAAAAAGAATTCTGGTCATTTTAGGAGTAATAGTTTGTTTAACAGGACTAACCTAAGAAGGTGTCCTTCAAAACGCTGTCTGATACATCTGTTTTTTTCTGTATTTTAAAAGCATTTATCCCAACCAAAGAGATATATATATATATATCTCTTTGGTTGAGAAGCACTAGCACATATAGAGTTAAAAAAAATGCCTGAGTGCTTTAGTCTGGCTGAATGTTACATCAAGAGAGAAAACCAAGCACTCACAGGACTTTCAATGTAGAGAGGAGTGTTTATAAAATGATCAATGTTTTGGCCAGGTACAGCTGACCTGTCTTGAAGAAGGTCAGCAGATGCCTGGCTGAAATGTTGATCATTTAATAAACACTCATCTCAACATTGAAACTCCTGTGAGTGCTTGGTTTTCTCATTTGATTTATTTGTATTATATATATATATACACACACACACACACACACACACACACACACACACACACACACATATGCAGGGAAATTTGTCTTCTGGAGTCCCCCGAGACGGCTCATGTGGTGGAGCCACAGGGGATAATAAATTATGCAAATCGGCGCCACAACATGGTGGGGCTTAACAGCCTATGCCAAAGTGGGCAGAAAGTGGAAGGAAAAGGGTGGGAAGGGGGAGACGTGGGTGGGAAGTAGGATGAACAGGGTGGGAAAGAGGAGAAGTGGGTAGGAAGTGGGAGAGGAAGAAGGTGGAAATAGTTTCATAAGAAACTCACCACCACTGGAGAATCCGCCTCTGTCCCCCAAGACCCGGAAATTAACTGCAAAAACCGAAGTCTCCGGGGCAGAGATGGAGAGTTCCCTGGTAGGTGTATAAACCACCATTTCTTTTGATGATAATAACAAAAATAATAATAATAGGGGGGAATCCACAACTTTATACAGTTTTTTCTGTCATAGTTTGGGATCATTTGGTTAATTTTTCATAGGGACTGGAAAAAAGAAATGAATAGTCATTCAACCCTCCCAAATGTCCCTTTTTATGGTGGGTACTGTCCACCTGAGGCTAAAATCCCTATGTGTGGTGTATATATCAAACTGCTCCACGGCAATAAAACTCACATTGTTTGTTTAGACTTCAGTTTATAGGTTTATAAATTAGGCTGTGTAAATAAAATGTTTTGGGCTTTGCTCTAAATCACGTATTTAGTGACAGTTTTTTCCCCCTTTGTAACACCTCCACCCCCATTCCTGCTCCCAATACCTTAAAAGTGCCTAATTTTTGTCCATTTGTGGCACTGGGAGCTTTGTTCTTTGCTTCTGTCTTCCTCACTCTCACAGAGAGGCAGAGAACACAGACAAAGGCAATGTGTAGAATACCCTCCTTTGTCATTGGCTCAACCGGCACATGTGATCACTTTAGCAGCCGGACTGATGGGGAAAGGCTGAAAGTGACTGGTCTGGTCCTGAAGCAGTCAGTCACTGACCCCCAGAGACTGATCACAGCAAGTGCTGTGTTCATCAAGTATATGACAGGCAGGACTGCCACGGATGCCCGGATGGAGGTCAATGGGGGACAATCTTCACTGAGCATAAGGGAAATTCTGTCCTCCTTCATCAAAGGGAGGGGGGTTTCTTATACTCTGTGTATGAAGATTGTTCCATGTGGTGTGCTGTCCGGTCCCACATCTAAGGGGAGGTGGCTTACAGGATGTAAAAGGGGTGGGATGGGGAACTTTTAGCATTGAATTCCTTTTGAACTACAACAGGGAAAATATTGAAATAAAGTGTTACATGATGCTCTTTATAGGAGGATCAATCTTTTAAGAGATACAGTATCACTTCTCCTTCCTAGGGTGTAATTCCCCTTTTAAGGTTGTGTTAGTCATACTTTTAAATAGTGTACAATAGATACAGTCTTGTTAATTTTAACCGTTACTATTCATTTAAACCCTGCAACGTTCATGATACTTTAGGTCTGTGGTCAAGAAACACTACACTAAAGGACCTCATCACAGAAGAGCCTATATATGTATAGACAAACTATATATACACATATTTAAGACAAATATAAAAATAAACAAAAATGATATAGTCAACTACAGGATGTTTACTGTGGTCTAGTAAATTACAGCTTGGCAGTTTGAGGGCTGTTAAAATATTTATTTTAAGCCAGAAGGCGTTGCCAAGTTTCTTTATGTAGAACACTCACATGAATGCCGACAATAAACTCCATTGAAACTCCTGTTGTTGCTATTTAACTTATATCAGCCTCCTTGGACATTCATTGCATCCAAGGGGTTAAAGGAAAATATTGCCCAGGGTCCTGAACTTGTTTTCCCACATAAATACAAGGCACCAAGTGGGCATGTTACACTATGAGCAAAAAGAAGGAAGGGTCCATGTCTCCTTCACTTGAATCACTGATGCAATGTGTGTTAGAAATAAGCATGCTCAGTTATTAAAGGAGAAGAGACTCATCCCAAGCACCCATGTACGTCAGCATGTCATGTCTAAATGTGGAAGGAATGTACTGTGGCATTCATTGTGTGGCATGTTGGCATACTGTTTCAGTGCACAACGGGACCAAACAATTGTTTTTAAAGGTACTTCTCAAGTGAAAACATCTTTAACCCTTTAGAATCAGGGGGACCCTTCTGCTTGTTGATGGGTTAAAATGTTCATACAGCCCACAGATAACGAGGTCATTAAACGGCAATAGTCACAGGTGTAATGTGTGAATGCTGGTATGGGAGTTAGTGAAATGGTACACATCTGACACACACACACACACACACACACACACACACACACACACACACACACACACACACACACACACACACACACACACACACACACACACACACACACACACACACACACACACACACACACACACACACTCTCTCTCTCTCTCTCTCTCAAAGAAAAATGAAAAAAACTAACACGCCTTTCATTTTGGTTTGTGTTTATAAGATCTGCAATGGCTGTCAAGAACCAGGAAAAAAATATATGTTTCTACAAACTGCTATGGCTTGGTTCACACCGGTGACTGTAGTGCAGCAATAATAACACCCACCCGCAAAAAAAAAATGCATGTGTTAGTTATCAGTGTGCCGAATGCAGTTGTTCACATATCTGTACATCACAGGGTTTACCACAAGGAGATAAGGCACTGCTGGTGGAAAACTGTTGCTGCAAGCCTTAACCCACTGAGTGCCAGAGAGGTATCCAGCATGCCTCTCTGGTGCTCACAGGATTAATGTACCTATAAATATGTAATCTGTGTTTCAATGGATTTGCACAAATACCACAGAAAGTGAGGCTGATACAATCAGAAGAAATGGATTAATTCTAGGGCAAGCCAACTGTACCTTTGTGGACAATCCAACTTCCAACTGATTTAAATAGGGATGTTATCGCTATGAATACTAGAGTTATCAAGCATTCAAGGGGTTAAAAGCCCCATTTAAGTCAATGGGCATTTTGGGAATTTCTGTATGTCCACCATGTTGCTGTTGATGTGCTACAGAATTGGTCCAGTTCTTAGTAAATCCGTTTCAGTGCACTGGTTTCACTGATCTTTATAAGGAAAAGGGGACGCTGGGAGATAGAAACATTCATACACTATTTCAGTAAAAACATACCATTTTTTACTTGAATGTATGAACAAAACCATTGTTACAAACAAGATGGGCCAATATGGGCAGCCTCCCCTGAAGACCAATGTGAGTCCAGGGCATGTTCAAATTCCAAATAGAACACTGTGTAGAATTGCCCATATTGCCTCAAGACCAGAGAAGAAGATAGTGATGTTCTTTTAAACTTATTCTAGGAAAAAGTGGCTCATTACTTGTTTAACAGAAGGACCTACCTAGGTTGGCGTCACTTAAACAGCAGTCAAGGATACCTATCCATTTTAGCTGTTTTTACTAAATTGCTTAACCATTTGAGCTTCAAAGAGGTATCTAATGTATTGTATACTTTAAAATATACATGATCACTCCCATGAGAAAGGAATGATTGTGCTTATAAAAATGCACAGTCTGGGATTTCAGATCTTGTAAGGGGGTATTTGGACCCCTCAATGCCCCTCCGGCACGGATTGCCTATCCATTTGGACAGGAGGCAAATTCTGCGACCAGGAAGGCAATCAGTGCATTCCTTTCCCTCCACAATCGAGTTCTATGTACTTCCGCGTTGAGGATCCACAGGTCATCAATGATTTGGTGGGTCCGGAATTTCCTATTCAGCCCAGACTTTCTTAAAAATTTAGGTTGAGCAGGAGGTGGTAAGAAAAGGCAGTGGTCATCTATCTTCCTTGATGCTGCATTGGTCACCTATCCAACTGGACATGTGATCAATACCAGGGGGGCAACAGAAGAGGTCTGATGCACCCACCCAGGTCTGAATAAAATAAAATGAAATAAAATACCCTCCTCTTTGTCCCACTACAGATTCCACACATACATCTGACCCCCCCCCACCCAAGCCTTGTTCACCTGCCCGCTTGGTAGCCACAGATCCCCACATGCACTGTGAGACCTCCAGCTTTTCTTCGACTGGTAGCTACAGATCCCCACATACACTGCCTGACCTTCCTCAGCCTTGTTCCCCTGGTCACTAGATCCGCAGATGTCCACATGCACTGTGCACTCTCCCCCATCTTGGTTCCTCAGCCTTGTACCTTGTCATAGAACCATACATTGTCTGCTTCCTCAGCTTTGTCCCACTTGTAGCCACATAATCAAATCACATATGTTTTAACATGCCAGCTTTGTTCCACTTGTAGTCCTGTATGAAGGACATCTACCCAGGTAAATTAATCTGTTACACGTATTAAGAGTCACTTACTTCAATTCTAATTTTTATTTCTGCTTGAAGGTGAAAGTAGACTGTGGTTAAACTGTCTTCCCTGCTATATTATCTTGTTTGGCCCACTTTTTGCTCAGTGATATCCCTAGAAAGGACCCTAACGTAGCTGTATATGACAACAATTTAAACAACACCATCCTGATTGCTATATATTTGTGTCACTTTCAGCCCTAGTTTCTAGCAGGAAAATGCAAGGCACTCATTGCCATCACACAATGTGCTTTGTACGATGACACACAGCCAGAGAAACATAATATCTACAGTACAATGGCTTCCTTAAAATGTAGCTACTGCAACCATTTCAACTTCCTGAAAATGAAAATGCACCAAGTCCCAAGACATCAGCTTGTCCTCAGAGAATTTTCTTGTTTACAACAAATGTATAAAAGGGCTAGTTGTGTTCTCCCAATGATTATTATAGTGCTATAAACTGTAACTAGGGTGTTTTTCAAAGCAATTTAAGCACTTGCTTATTTTATAAGGCCCATCCAGGAAATGTTACACTTGGGTGTGAGATCTTACAGTCACAACAACTAAATAGCTATAAACAGAGCAACAGCATGTGGCAAAAGTGTTATAAAACACAGACTGGGCATGACAGGATAGAGCAGCTGTTAAAGAACTACAGCTCCCATGATCACTGGCAGGTCATGTGTGATGTAGTATACAAAAGCTGAAGGGTCTCAGACTGCTAAAATCTGGAATAAAGTATATATGTCTAAACATCTTTCGTACGGGTTAATATTTCTGAATGTATCCTCTAACCCTCTGAGTGACAGAGCGGTATCTCCACCGGATACCTCTGTCACTCAAAGGGTTAAAGGGATAGTAATGTTTCACAATAAAAGCAGCTCCAATTAATCTTCATAGTATTTGGGCCATGGAGAGTGTTATTTCAATACTGTCAGAGTTGTAGTTCAAGAATAATTGAATGATAAAGTATCCCCCACCCGCCCCTTTTACCTAGTGTAAGCCGCCTCCCCTCAGATATGGAATCTGGTCACTTGACCAGACAGCTCACAGCAAGGAACAATCTTCGTAGAGTATAAGGAAAACCCTGAAAAAATGGTCAAGGGGCATGGTTTTCCTGATCCTCACAGTAAGAAGATTGTCTCTTGCTGTGAGCTGTCTGGTCCCAGGACTATATTCCACTTCTGAGATGAGCAGTGTTACATCAATAAAAGGGGAAGGAGGGGGATACTTTATCATTTACTCTTGAACACTCTCCATGGCCCAAATACAATGAAGATTAATTGGAGCGGCTGTTTTTGCGAAACATTACTATATGTTTAAATCAAGTTAAATGTTGAGGTCTTTAGCATCTAGTGGATGCAAGAAAAAAAAACAAAAAAAAACTGTTTAACCCCTTGGATGCTAGAGACCTCTCCAATATGTTGCTTTGGAGAGGTCGCTAGCATCCAAGCAGTTACCTCTTCTTTAACAAAGACTTAATATGAATAAACATAAGACACAAACAGCTATACAAAGTAGAAAAACAAAGGCACTGAAAGTTACTCTATACTGTACATCAGGGACAGCCAACGACACCTCCAATCAACCTCAACCATTTATTGTCTTATTAAGGATGATGAGAGCTGTTGCCCCCAACAGGTAAAGCTTGAACAATTGACTATCCTTGTTGTATATCCTCTCATCTCCCCAAAAACATTGTATTTATAAACACTTAGATAATTTCTGATGATCTTTGAAACTTAAAATACATCATAATTTTATGAGAAACTGTGAAGCTATACGCATATGTTATATTTTGGAAATTAGATGTTTTTAAAGTGACAGAAAAAAAAATGTTACAAGTATGTGGTCATTTTATGGTCTTGTATGCTAGCTGTGTCCGTGCATTGCTTTGCTGACCTCTTGTTGATTAGGTGTTGTGTGTCTAATAACATAACAGTCAGTTGAAGATAAAATAGCTTGTAGTCCATTAGACTGGAGAACGACCTCTTGACCATGTCCTGCTAACCACAAAGGGGTTCTTTAATTAGTTATTTATTTTGCTTAATAGCATACAAAAGAAGCTGTGCTTTACCCTCTTCCTACTGTTTCTGGAGGAGCTATAGATCATGGCAGTCTCTTCATTACTTTCTGAAGATGTAACAAAATCCACCCAACAAGGTGCTCACTGAAAAATATCATTCTAAACTATCACAGGTTTCACTTTAAATTAAAGTAGCCAAAAAATAGTTGTATATGAATTGCTCTTCAAAAACTGCATGACAAAATGCGGGGGTAGAAAAATCACTGGAAACTGGAACCACAGCTTCTAAAAAGGTTACTGCTGGCTCCATCCTTTTTGTAATCCTATCCTATATAATAATTTGCTAAAAAGTGTGTAACACCACAGTCATGCGTAGTAGAAACTGCTGCGCGTGCTGCAGTCATGTGCAATAGAGACTGCCAGCGCCGCGGCTGATGCAGAGCTGGATCAGCCGTGGCGCGGGCAGTCTCTACTGCGCATGACTGCCCCGCGACCAGCTGGCAATGGCACTGTGGCCCGTGTAACAGGCTCTTCAACTAGTAAGTTACATATCAGCGGTTCACAACATGAAGCCTTCCAGCAGATGGCGGAAGTTGTACTCTATCATTCCATACCTGCCGCTGGGAGTTGTAGTCTAGCAGCAGCTGAACATGGAAGGCCTCACCCCTGTTATATATACATGAACAAGTTCACTGGCTCCTAAAAACTGTCTCCGTGTGAACTTCTTTTTTTATTTTTTTCCATCCCTGACTTAACCCTTTCAGTGCAAACTTTTCTATTTTTGTCGATACCTGATTTAACCCTTTCAGTGCCAATTGAAATTTATTTATTTATTTATTTTTACATACACACACACACACACACACACACACACACACACACACACACGGCCGACGCTGCCATTAAGGCAGAACAGGCAGCTGCCTTAGGGCGCCGCAATGGAGGGGCGCCGAAAAGAGGCAAGTTTTTTTTTTTTTTTTTTTTTTTTTTATTACATATACATCTGCCTGGGTCTCTCTGCGGTGTGTTATAAAGATGCCGCGAGGGAGCGCTTGGTAGTGTAAATCAGCGCTCCCTCGCAGCGTCTATGTTACACACCGCAGAGAGACCCAGGCTCTGTAGTAATACAGAGCGCTGAGAGATGAAATAAGTTACCCAATTTAAATTGGGTATTTAATATTGCTTGGTAACAAATTCATAGGAGTACATACCCAATGCCAGGTAAATCAATGGGAATTTTTGTTCCCTATAGTGCAGCTGATTTGCCCTATACTGCCCACTGGGACAGACTGGGAAGTGAGATATCAGTTTAAATCTAACCATGCACAAGACTCAGATTTTAGACCATGTTTACATGGGTGGCATAGTGACTCTCCAATTTAGCACAGGCTAAGCTGCCCCGACTTGCTTACTTCTGATCATCTGCATTCCCCCACTGATCCACCCATATGAGGCTGTGTGGTGAAGGTGTAAAGGATGGCCAACCCATAAGTGAGTCTGCCATTCAGGACTGGCTGCCAACCACATGATTAGGCAGTTATTGAGGTTGGAATGACCTTTACAGCCTTCAGTATTACTTGTGTAAAATAAGTGTACAGTAGTTTGGATCCATCACAGAATGTATTTAATTTGAAACATGTAGTGTTTTGGTTCTTTGTGCAGGGTGAAGTTTGCCTACATGAATGACATCGGAGTTCAAGCAGTTCAATATGCGAGCAATTAGCAAAGCTTTTAAAAACACTGAGCTAATGATGCCTGTGTGTACTTACCTTTAAGTTTAAAAATAATTTTAATATTTAATTATGGTAGGTGTTTGTATTATATGGATCAATCACCTTGACAATAAATTGTCTGTGTAGGAACCACCCCTGATCAAGCTTTTGTTTTAGCTACATTGCATATCTAGTGTCAGGTTTTCAAAACATCTGCAATTCCATGATATCTCATATCCCCTTGGAGCCAATTAATCAACTAGAATTATTGTAACTAGTAGAGATGGATCCCTGCAGGGAGCCACATTTAGCAATCACAACCTGCTTTCTATGTAAAGGTCTAGGCTAGAGTGCTTGCTAGGCATCCAGGAAAGTATTTGGCATTACTGACAGGTGACAAGAATATAACAAAGGACTGTACGTTCTGTTCGGATGAAAAATAAATAAAAAATGATTACCTTAAGGCATCGGAAGAGACTGACGGCTCAGGCGCAGAGTGTGCCTACTGCAAGATCCCTGACGGTGCCGGTCTGCCTAGAAAGTTTTATTTTTCACTAATGCCGCAATTCTTGAAAATACAAGTACGTATATGCATATCGCTATTGTAATTAGGATTTGGGGCTCAATATAAGTGTGACGATAGTTCCGCTTTAAAATCAAAAGGATTTTTGGTAATGTTTGTTTCCTCTGGTGCAATTGGTTTACCCCATAATTGCATAATTTTGCGTAGTACATCAGCCTCCGTATGAATGTTTCTTTCTAGATCTTGGTAGAAATAGGCATATACTCTGAATTCACAATAATCACACTGCAGCAAACACACCCAGGCGAATCCATGTTTCAGCAATCCTGATCTGCATAGTGGGCTATGGGGTTATGGCCCAGATTGTTCACATGAACAACACTGGGTTGCAATGCCGGTCTCAACATTCAATGAATAGTCGGCCCATGTGAGTTTTAGTCAATAATAAATGCTCCCTGCCAAGAACCAACATGCAGGAGGATAGCAGTATTTGAAAAGTAAGCAGGAATGAGTTGCTTCACCAACACTGTCACTCGGCACTCAAGCTGCTTGTGTAAACAAAGCTTAAATCAGCATTACCCCAAAATGATCCTTAGGGTACACCAAAAGGCCATGTCTGAAGCATATTTACTGTTTGGAACATCCCAAGGACTAGAGAAGATAATAACTGCTCAAATACAGTGAATCCACTGATAAACATACGCCATGAAGAAAAGTTTACATTTTATTGCTGCTGCTTTTCCATGTAGACCAGTGGATCTACAACTTTTGTGGTGGCAGAACCATTTTAAGACAAATGGAACCCAAACAACCAAGTACTTTAACCCCTTAACGACCACTGCTGTCCCAGGACCGTCACTGCTGGCCGGCACTTAAGGACCAGTGACGGTCCTGGCATGTCATGGAGTTCAGAGCTCCCTGAGCCCTGAACTGGAACTTAAAAAAAAAAAAAGCCCCATGGTCCTCAAGTGCTGGCTGTGCGTGACTGTCCTTAAGGGGTTAATCCACTTAATGCTAGAGTCCCCTGACTAGCAGGTAATGAAATTAATGTATCAATATCAAATTTATGAGAATGCTAGTTGGTACCTGTCACAAGCAAAGGCTATAGGCCCTCCTGAGAGAGTGGGGAGAGTGTGGGAGGGAAAGGGTTAACAATACCAGACCCCTGGTTACCTGTTACTATTCCTAACCACTACCACATTAACCCCTGAAATCCCTCCTGCACTATCTCCCCAGTGCTACAATTCACTGCCACCACCAAGACTTTATATCTGGGCATCTTAGGTTACCCCAAACACAACAGAATTACAGTACAAAATCACCTTAATAATCAGACATAGAATTAACCCTTTAGTAACGTGTTCTAACTGAGCTTCCTTCAGAGTAGTGAGTTCATATTAGAGAACAGAGACAAGAGCTGATTAATTGAACATTTAATCTGAAAAAAGGTTTCACAATGCTGGTTACAAAAATACAGAAATAAAGATTATAAATTGGCAAAACAGTCCATAAAATAAAATGGGGGAAACACAAGAAATCCTTAAATACAATTACCGATATTTTAAGATTCCTTGGGAACTTCAGTTGTTACAAAGAAGTTCACTGTTTTTATCCAAAAACCCATATTAAATAAGAGTCCACAGTTGCTTCTAAGAGGCCAGACCCCCTGGGTGTTACCTAGGAGGGTCAGGGGTCTTGGCCTGACTGTTTACAGCCCACTCAATCAGACCTGTCAGGGATGCTACTGCACAGTTCTACCTGAAAAACCATGCAACCCACAGCACCCCTCTATAATGTTATAATAATTATTAGAGATGCACCGATACAGATTTTTGAAGACCGAGTACGAGTACCGATACTTTTTTCAAGTACTCACCGATACCAATTACCGATACTTTTTTTGCGGTCATTTGCCAGTTTTCCAAGTACCTATATGCTTTAGGTACTTGGAAAATTGGCAAATGACCGCAAAAAAATAAGTATAGGTAATTGGTATCTGTGAGTACTTGAAATATTATATTATATTATATTTATATATATATATATATATATATATATATATATATATATATATATATATATATATATATATATATATATATACACACATATATATATATATATATATATATATATATATATATATATATATATATATATATATATATATATATATATATATACACATACACACACACACCTCTTGATTCTCCCCTTTTGACTCTTTCTCCCCCTCTTGATTCCCACCTCTTGCTTCATTCTCCCCCTCTTGAGCCCCCTTCTTTTGCCTTGGCTTTCTCTCTGTTTTGATGGTAACCCGTGGCAATGCTCCGACACTGCAGGAGTGAGAGGTGACCTGGGAGCATTGTGAGCAGCTCCCCGGGCTCCCTCTCTGCAGCACCGACCCTGTCACAGGGTATCGGTACTGGCATCGGGCGCATTTGCGCGAGTACAAGTACTCGCGCAAATGCTGGTATCGGCACCGATACCGATACTAGTATCGGTAACGGTGCAACCCTAATAATTATATTCCTCATATCTGTATGAATATCTGGACACCAAACATGCTGGGTCTAACTGGTTGCAAAGTGGCTATTCTTGTAACTCATAGCAGGAACACCTCCCCCTGGCATGTTTGGTACCCACCACCAGGGAAAACCTGGGCATTCTGAATATTTATTTGTATTGAACCATTTTACACTATATATACAGGTTCTCTCTATTTCATAATATTTGACTGCCCCCTGGATGACCTTCATCAGAGCAGAGGGTCCAATATAGTTTATGACACAGTTCTGCTCCGGTGATCTACTCATTCAGTTTCTGGTGATGTTATCTACTCAGCTAATTTTATGGCTTAGGACTGCTGCACTCTGAATAACATACAGGTCAGCAAACAAACAAATTATACAACCCAGAGGGCCAACTCATGCCTTGGCATGACAGTACCAATACTTTAAAACTAAATTAAGGCATTCGTTAGCAGACAAGGTAATTGTACCTGATGAAACAAAATATGTCATGGTGCTTATTAACCTCTTAATGACCCATGACGTGCCAGGACCATTATGGGTAAACTTCCCATAAGGACCCATGGAGGGCCCTGGCACATTATGGGTTAAATGATAGCAGTGTGCACCGAGGCGCGCTGCTATCATTCTGCAGAGGCTGTGACTGAGTGCTCCACAAATGAAGCACTCGATTTCAGTGCTTCTCTCTTCTGTCGGTACACATGATTGATCAGGAAAGATCACATGTACAGGCATTTTCATACACATTGCTTTGTGACTGCTGTCTGCCTCTCTCTTCCTTACTATTAAAGTAAGGGAGAGAGAAGCAGAGAGCAGGCACACACAGGGAGAAATACAGGCCAGAGTTGGGGGCATTAACTCCTTCAGCGCTGGATATGTGGGCATGATGAATGCAGGTCCTTTTATGACCTGTTAACAGCAACTTGTTGGCTTCTTTTAATAAATGTGAGAAAGAAAAAAATTGTATGTTACACCAACTAATTAAACACATATCTAGTGAAGTTTAAACACAGATTAATGGTAGTTTTACAGTTGTGGATCAATGTAATACACATTACACAATAGCAGCTCCAAAAACTGGAAAAATAGTGAGTGAAAGAGGGACATGGGGATTTACACCCCAGAGGTATAGTGCCCCTATAAAATGGCAAATTTTATAGGTATGAATGATCATACCTTTCATGGAGTCTCCATAAAAAAAAAAAAAAAAAAAAAATAATAGGATTTTAGTCTTACCTGTTAAATCCCTTTCTCTTAGTCCATACAGGTTACTGGTAACTTTGGGTAGGCGCTCCGCCCCTTTAAGTAAGCAGGAGAACTGAGTGCAGGGGTGAAGCCTACCCTCTAACCTTAGCTGCAGCTTCCTGTTTTAACGTCAGTAAGTTTTGCAACCAACTACTACAAGTAGTCAGCGAGGAAACAGAAGACTCCAGTGAGCATGAACCCAAAAGTGGTCCCCCACGTTCTGTTACAGGAGCGCCAAGCATGGTCCCTTGACAGGGTGGGAGACCAGTAACCTATATGGACTAAGAGTAAAGGATTTAACAGGTAAGACTAAAATCCTATTTTCTCTGTCGTCCAATACAGGTTACTGGTAACTTTGGGATGTCCAACCATTAAGTTTCCCATGGCGGGAAGAAAGGCAAGGACCAGGGGCAGGCCCCCAAAGTCACCAGAGCACCAATTAACCTACAGGTCATAAAAAGCACAGCACAAACAACTAAGTGTCAACGGACACCGAAAAGGGGTAAAACAGACCCCAGAAACTGATACACAGCACATTGAACTAGAGCCAACTGGGCTCAAAAGTGAAAGAGTATGGAAGGAATAAAGGAGATCCTAGACAGGTAAGGCTACCTCCAGGACATTCCTCCCAAAACTGGCATCGGCCAATGCCAGCACATCAACACGGTAATGTTTGGAACAGGTGTGCACAGACGACCAAGTGGCCACATTGCACAGTTGATCAGCAAAGGCCTGATTCTTGTAGGCCCAAGATGCCCCAATGGAGCGAGTGGAATGAGCTGTGACCCTGAAGGGCACAGGCTTCTTCCTCAGTTCGTAAGCCTTACGAATAGTGGCCTTAATCCACGAAGCCATGACCACCTTAGAAGCAGCCTTCCCTGCCGTGGGGCCCTCTGGAATGATGAAAAGTGTCAGATTGAGGCAAGACTCAGTACTGTGCACATAAACCTGAGGCACAGCACAACATCCAACAGATGAAGATCCCTTTCCTCGTCAGAAGAAGGGTCAGGGCAGAGGGAAGGAACCACAATCTTCTGATTGATATGCAACTCCGATACAACCTTTGGAAGAAAACTCTTGCAAAGTGAGAAGCACAGCTTTATCTTGTGAAACACCAAAACATGTGGTTTGCAAGACAAGGTCTGGAGCTCTGCCAAACGGCGAACAGGCACTATCGCCGGAAGAAAAGCCATTTCCCACATCAACAGGCGCAGAGTAATAGTAGACAAAGACTCAAAGGGAGGGCGCTGAAGGACGCCCAAAGCCAAATTGAGATCCCACTGAGAAGCAGGGGACTTAAGCATCGTATGGGTATAAGCAACACCCTGGAAGAATGGCAATGTGCCTCTGGAAGAAAACAGAGAGAGAAGTCTGAACCTTAAGGGAGCTCAAACTGAGACCCTTATCCACACTATCCTGAAGGAAAGAAAGGACAGTAGAGAGATGAAACTGATAAAGATCCTATCAGCACACCAAGAGAGAAATGTAGACCTGACTATGGTAGGCCTTGGAGGAACAGGCTTACGGACACTAAGCATAGTTGCCACTACACCAGATGAAAAAACTTTTCTTCCTCTAAGTTGAGGATTCAACCTCCCTGCCGTCAAAAACCAGACGAAGAATGTCATCCTTCCACAGCTATCCCTGTAAGAGAAGATCTGGACGAGAAGGTAGCCTGAAGGGGTCTGACACTGACAGGTCCAGAAGCTCTGGGAACCAAGTTTGGCAAGGATGACTGGACAGCGATCCAGACGTAGCTTCCTCATAACCCTGTGCAGCATTGAACCAGGAGGGAAGATGTATGCCAGAGAAAAGATCCAAGGTATCGATAGAGCGTCCACAGCTAGAGCTAGTGGGTCCTCCCAGCGAGAGCAGAACACTGGAACCTTCCTTGCATCGATCTGATGGCAACATGGATACCCATCTTCTGAACTACCAGATTGAACACCACTGGGTGAAGTTCCCAGTCTCCGCTGGCCACTGTATGTCGACTGAGGAAGTCTGTCAAGACGTTAACGACGCCTGGAATATGAACTGCGGAGATGGCAGGGACATGGTCCTCTGACCAGGACAAAATAGCCTTGACCTCTAAACCAAGCTGTTGGACTTCTTCTGCCACCTTGCTTGTTAATGTAAGCCACCTCTGTAGCGTTGTTTGACTGGACAGTCCTCCAACTGTAGTGTCCAAGACGTTGATGGGAAGGACGGATTCTTCCCGAGACCACCAGCCCTGAGCATTCAGGTGCCCTCAGAACAGCCCTCATCCTGAGAGGCTGGTGTCCGTAGTCACCATCGTCCAGAACAGTATCAGCAACGGCTTGCCCTTCAGGAGATTGTCCAGGATGAGCCACCATGAAAGACTCAACGCTACAAGAAGCAGGAGAGAAAGAGACTCCTCCAGATGATCCTGTTGACCTTTGCATGCCAAGATCAGAAACCTCCAAAGCTTCCTGGCATGAGCCATGGCGAATGGGACTGCTTCTATTGTGGAGATGAACTTCCCCACAAGAGAGGACAATTTCTTGTCAGGAATCGGATCCAGGCTCAGAACTGTAGAGACCTTCTTAGCAAGCTGATGAGCCACCTCATTTGTGAGAAAGACCATACCTCTCTGAATGTCAAAGAGAAGGCCCAGGAAAACAATCTTCTGGGAGGGAACAAGGTCAGACTTGTCCAGGTTGATGATCCACCCGTGAGCGGATAGTATCTGAATGTAGGTCTGAACCTGCTGGTGAAGGTTTACTGGAGAGGAGGCCTTCAGAAGAAAGTCGTCCATGTATGGAGTGACCCTGATGCCATCTTGATGGAGAGCAGAGACTAAAGCTCCCAGAACTCGATTGAAGACTTGAGGAGTGCCTGTTGCAGACAAATCGGAGACGTTGTCGGCTCTCTGGATGAATGGAGATGTGCAAATACGCATCTTGAAGATCCAGAGATGCTAGGCACTCCCTAGGAGACATGGACGCAATCACTGGTCGGAAGGACTCCTGATGATAGTGAGATCTGACCACAAACTGGTTGATATCCTTCAGATTCAGAATAGGACGACAACCTCCATCTTTTTGGAGACCATAAAGAGGTTGGAATAGAACCCAAACCCTGTCTCTGTAAAAGGGAACAGCCCCAAGACCCCACTGTCCAGAAGGGCTTGGACAGCACCCTCGAACAGGCAACGCTTTCCTGCACCCAATGGTGAGTGAGAGGAAAGGTGCGGGGAGAAGGAAGAGAGGTAAAAGGAATCTTGTACCCTTCCACCACCACCTGCAAAACCCACGGGTCCACCAAAGATTTTTCTCAGATGGAAAGGTAGAGGCTCAAGAGCCCTCCCACCTGCGGGCGGGGACCCAGAATTGTCGAGTCATGCCGAAGGAGGTTTGGAAGCCTTGGGCTTGTAGGAGGACTTGTGGACCACTGGAAGCAGAGTACCTTTACCTCCAGTGGCTCAGCTGATGAGATCTTTAAGCTCAGGCCCATATAGGGAAGAACCTCGAAAAGGCAATGATAATAGAGCTTTTTTGATGTGGTATCAGCAGACCAGATCTTGAGCCAAAGAGCCCATCTGGCAACCACAGGCATAGAAACAGCCCTGGCAATCAGACATAATGTTGTGCTTCAGCAATGTTGGCGACAAGTCACAGCAGTTCAGAAGTAGAAGCCCCCTGGCGAATAGCCAAGGTGAGCTGTGCAGGGCAGATGGCAATGGCCCTATTCACACACGCAGAGGCAAATGCCGGGAGTAAGGCAGAACCAGCCGAAGCAAAAATAGCCTTGAGAGATGTCTCAAGCTTTTTGTCAGTCCAGTCCTTCATAGCAGAAGCATCTGCTGCAGGCAAAGCCGTAGATTTGGACAACCTGGACACAGGGGCGTCCACCTTGGGTGGATGTACCCATAGAGCCAACGCTGCTTCAGAAAATGGACAAAGCTAAATTTCTTAGACAAGCAGAGGCTCTTCAGCAGAGCAGAGATTACATTATTGAAACAGAAATCCTTCGCTGGACTGGTCTTCTAAGTGTTCTTGCAAACCAAGCTCATTTTGTAGCCTCCGACGGCCCCGGGACCGAATTCCCCTGCAGTCAGCTAAAGCGCTAACAACAGGGAAAGGGGAGTGAGGGGGGAGCTTTGGTCCTGAATATCTCTCAAACTATAAAGGTTTGAGAGATGGGACTGTGGGCATTTAGTTTTATTTTTTTAATGCCTACAAGATTAAGGTTTCTGAAAAAAAATGGCACTACTATCCCTTTAAGTGCAAACCAACCCAGACTTTACCAGTCCTTAAGGGGTTAAAATAAAGACCTAAAAGAAAACAAAAACTGAAATATTTCTTCCATGCACCCAATGCTAGGCACATAATCACACTTACATTGCCTGCCACTCCAGTCTTTCTTCCCTGTCTGCCATTACTGAAATCTGTTCTGTGGAAACTTTTGTACGCCGTCATAGTGCCCAGATTGTGAACCACTAATGTAGACCAAAACACACACATAAAATAAACATTATGCCACTAGCAAAATACTTTGATCTTGTGTTATATAGGTCTGTTAATATACACATGGATGAACAAAGAATGCCACCATCAATACTAAAAAAGAAACACTTGTTTGATGTTCCTATTTGCAATAACATTTACTTTCAGCTTCTCATTTCTCTTAGCTGACCTTTACAAGTCACATTTCTTGAAACAACTCACATGTTAAACAAGACACTAAATTAATGCATGTCCATCTGCTAGGCACCTAATGCTTGTCGTTCCATCCCTTATTACCTATTCCAAAATTAGCACAGGTTGTCAAGTTCAGAATTGTTGAGAACAAGTTTAGTCTCTCAGGCTAGAAAAATTCTTACAAATCTAACTAGAATTCAATAATAAGAAAACAATATATAAAACATTATTTAGTGGATAAAAGAAGGGAAGTGGTTAGTGCTATATTTGACTCATTGTACAGTATTAAATATCTCCCTGGTTTGTAATTATAAATGTCATATTTAGCATTTTGTTGACAGAGTAAAAAAGAAAGCAGAAGACAAAAATTCTACAGAAAAAATAAAGTTGTCAAAAAACTACATTGCTTATAGACTAACTTTTTTTTACCTTACAAACTGTGATTACAGTGAATACCATGATCACAGGGGGCAGCACAGAGTCCACAATTACCCAGTTGTGGTTCTGGTGACAAATCGTGGACCCTTCAAGTATTTAGGTATTTTGCTACTCTCAACTAATCCCAAACCAGATTCATGGAGAATCTCAAACTGAGCTGAAGTGGGCCTATTACACACACAGCTTTGTGTTCCATTAAATCAATATATTTAAACTGCTGATACCTTGTGCTTTTTGTTCTGCAAACAGGTTAATAGTTTTAAAGATTTTTTATTTAATAGGCAGGAAATCTAATCTCAGAGATGAGTTCTCTGACTTGGTTAGATAAAGCTGCATAATTACTCACATGTCCAAGATATCACCTATCAGTTTCTATAAGAGGGGTAGAACAAACTGCTAGGGGGACAGTAATGTCCCACAAAAAAGTATTCTTTTTTTTGTAGATGTAAAAAAAAAAAAAAAAAAAAAAAAAAAATCACGTGGCACAAATCCTCTCTCTCAAACCTTTATGGTTTTAGAGATATTTGCCTGTAAAGATTCCCTTTTCCTGCTGTCTGCTGTAAAGCGGACAGCAGGAGATTCAAGTTGGGTGACTCGAGGAGGCTCTTCAGCAGAGCCAAAATTGCATTATTTAAAAAGAAGTACTTCATTGGAATGGTCTACAAAAGGGTGCCTGCAAACCAGCCAGACTTTGTAGACCTTTACAATGAAGTAATTCTTTATCACTAATGGGTCTTTGGCTCTGCTGCACAGCCGCCGGCTGGTCTCTGGTCCGGGGTCTCCTGCTGTCAGCACAGCGTTGACATCAGGAGAAGGGGAGGAACTTTACAGGTGAATATCTCTCAAACTGAAAAGGTTTGAGAGATACGATTTGTGCCACATGATTTATTTTTTTTTTTCCCTCTACAAAAAGGTGAAATTTACTCACCGATATTTGGTTTTCCTCTGTGTCCTTCCACGGCAGACGGTGGGTAATTGGCTCCACCTCCCAGCTGGTAGGACCAATCAAAAAATATAAATTTTGTGAGTTCACTTCCCCCTGCAGTTATACAGTTATATTCAGGGAGGGTTGCTGTGGAAGGACACAGAGGAAGAACAAACATCGGTGAGTAAATTTCACCTTTTCCTCTGTGTCCAGTACACGGCATACTGTGGGACTTACCAGAGCAGTATCCCAGAAGTTCGGGAGGGCTGAGACAGTAAGTTCAGACAGGAATGGCGGATTCAAGCACCTTCTGAACTTGTTGTCCAGTGATGGCTGAAGGTCCAGTCTATACTGCTTGATGAAAGTAGAGACTGATGATAAAACAGCAGTCTTGCAATCTCAGTAGGTGTTGTGGCTGCTTCCTGAGCCCATGAGGTTGTGATAGCAAAGGAAGAGCAGGCTTTAATACCCTGAGGAGGGTCAAGATTAGCTGAGTCATAGTCTCTTCTCAATCTCATTTGAAGGATAGGGACAGAAGGACTGGAGAAATTCCATGGTGAAGATGAAACTGAGCAATGACCTTGGAGCAGAAGGAAGCTTTAAGATGTAGGACTACCTTATCTTGATGGAAGGCCAAAATTGGAGTAACACATACCAAGGCCTGATTTTTTATATTGAGGTAAAATATCTTCTTACCAGGTGGTTGTCTGCAAAGGGAGTAGCTAGAACTGCAGAGATTGCAGAGAGCTGGACTTTCAGGGATGCAGGTTCAAGGTCCTTTCAAACCCATAAACTGCATAAATTGAAGGATTATTGGAACAGAGATTGATTTATGATCCAGATTATGTGACAGGCACCCCTTGTGGAAAGTAGACCAGGCTCTGTAGAAGAGGGTCGTCTGCCTCTCAGCATGGTTTGGACGACAGGCTCAGATACACCCTGTAGTCTTAAGGATTCCTGCTCAGCTTCCAGGCCTTGAGCTAGAAGAAAGCTGGATCCAGGGAGAAGAGGACCTGGTCATAACAGGTCTGGGATGTTTGGCAGAGGCATGGGGGCCTGACTGACAATTAAAGGAGATCGGCATACCAGGATACATACGACCTGTCTCACCATATCTTATTACCTCCACGAGTATAGGAAGGAGAAAACAGGTGTGCCAGACGGAAGTTCCAGAACACGAAGCGCATTCTGTGCCAGGGCCGGAGGTTTGTGCCATCTGGATAGGTAGGTCTGACATTGTCTGTTCTGAGATGTGTCCATCATATCTATTGAGGGTCTCTTAAAGTTAATGTTACTGAATGAAACGCATCTTTGTTTAGAGTCCACGCTCCTGGATCCAATTTCTTGCAGCTTAGAAAGTCTGTCTGAACATTTAGATGACCTGACAGGAAGGATGCTGAGAGAGTCAACAGGTTTTTTGCTACCCAATAGAGAATCCTCAATTCATGGATGTTGAATGTAGTGCTCCCTGGTCTTCCCTGGTGTAGAAGGCAGTGTACTGCTGATATATTGTCTGATCTAATCAAGACAGCTGTACTTTGTAGATCGGCCTGAAATGTTTGAGAGACTTCCAAAACATCAGATTGTTCCTCAATCTGTGCTGCTGACGTCTGTACACAGGATCTGCCCGTCTGGCTCAATAAGTGGGCGGCACCTTGAGGGCTTTTCTGGGGTGTCCACCACGACAACTGCTTACTGGTGGGCCAGACGACTGGAATCCTCTGGATCAGGTAAGGGGGATTTCTTTTGTAATAATGGAGATAATTCTCTTGGGTTAAATGTGAATGAACCTAGGCCTATGGATTGATAAGTTGATGAGAGGCATCCTGGTAGTCGTGAAAAGCTTAACTGCAGTGTGGAACTTCCACGAAGAAAAGTCCATGATTCTGTTGAAACTGCGGTGCTGGGTATTTAGGGACAGGGTTACTTGCTCTTGACTGGTACTGAGTTGCATTCCCAAGAATCTTAGTGGTTGGGAGGGAGAGAGCTTCTTTCCAAATTGACTATACAGTAGAGTTTGCGGAGAAGGTCCCGTCAAATGTTTGTGCTGGTTACTGATTGGAGATATGATATCTCACTAGTCAGAATGTTGTCTAGATAGGGGGCCATTTTGATCAGATGAATGTCGCAGCATTGCCATTACCTTAATCTTTGTGGAAACTCTTGGGGCTGACGCCAATCCAAATGGGAAGTCCCTGTACGAATACTGATGACCGAAGATCTGGAACCTGAGGTAGTTCCTGTTTGTTTCCCAGATCAAGACATGATAGTATGTGTTACGCAGATCTATTCAGGTGACTAAACCATGCGGATGTATCAAAATTAGAGTTGATGGCTCAATTTCAATTTTGAAATGACGGACCTTTAGTACAGAGTTGAGCTTCTTAAGGTCCAGGATGAGGTATCGCTCCCCAATAGGTTTGATAACAGAAAAAAAAAAGAGTGGAATGGAGCATCTGAATCTCTGATGTAGTGGGACCTCTGTATCTATTAAGGGAATGGAGGACTTGACACATGAGGAATGATAAGACAAACCTGGATGAGGTGGCCAGGGGACACCCCTTGAGATCAGAGGAAAGGAGGTTTAGACTTCAGCAGAGGAAGTGGTTCACAGTAAGGTCTGTTAATCACATGAGTGCCAGAGAGGCACGGAATGCACTGCTTGCAACACACTCCTGCGCCCAAAGGGTCAAATTGTGGAATTCCTTGCCCAAGGAGGTAGTTATGGCAGATACAATGGATACATTTATTGCCAAAGGGAACATACAGGGTTATACTGAATATTAGTAGGCAATTCAGGAAGGTCCGATAAATGACTAACGTAATTGATAGCAGGATAGCTATAAAATTCTAGTGTCACTAGGGTATGAGGCAAAGGTTGAACTTGATGGACCTGTGTATTTATTTAACCCAATTACTATGTACATAGTAGATAGTTAGAATGCCCAGGTTTTATCGTTTTGGTGGGTACCAAACTTGCCGGGGGGGGGGGGGGGGGTCCCTGCTATGAATTACAAGAATGGGCACTTTGAAACCAGTTAGACCCAGCATATTTGGTGTCCAGATATTCACACAAATAAGAGGAATATGATTATTATAATATTATGGAGGTGTGCTGTAAATTGCATGTTTTCGGAAGCCTTATGACTTTTCAGGTTAAACTCTGCAGTAGTGTCCCTGACAGGTCTGACAGAGTGGGCTGTAAACTGTCAGGCCAAACCTCTGATACTATCAGGTAACACCCAGGGAGTCTGGCCTCTTAGAAGCAACTGTGGAATCTAATATGGGTCTTGGATAAAAAAGGTTGAATTTCTTTTTAACAAATGGACGGAGAACTTTACCATCTGAAGTTCCCACAAGGAGTCTACTATGTTGGTAAATGTATGTATGAATTTCTTGTTACTCCCATTTTATTTTATGTACTGTTTGCCAATGTATAATCTTTATTTCTGTATTTTTGTACCAGCATTGTGAAACCTTTTTTTCGGATTAAATGTTCAATTAATCAGCTCTTGTGTCTGTTCTCTAATATGAACTCACTACTCTGAAGGAAGCTCAGGCAGCACACGTTACTAAAGGGTTAATTATATATGTCTGATTATTAAGGTGATTGCCTTTATATATAATTCTGTTGTGTTTGGGGTAACCTAAGATACTCCAGATATAAAGTGTTGGTGGCGGCAGCAAATTATAGTACCGAGGTGACAATGCAGGAGGTATTTCAGGGGTTAATTTGGTGGTTGCTAGGAATAGTAATAGGTAACCAGGGATCTGGAGGTGTTAACCCTTTCACTCCCACACTCTGCCCAATGTCTCAGCTGGACCTTTAGCCCTCATTTGTGACACACATCATCCCTTCAATTTTCACGGTTGCCTTCCTTAGTCCCATTATTATTTGTGGGAAAAGCAACACATTGACATGTTGTGCACACAAGACAACCACACTCCTTTTTGATCATTGGATTAAATAGTTTTTTCCCCACAAACACCAGGGATGTTTGGGAACTCTCAGTGGGACACTCTGAAAACTGGAGACCCTGGCAAATACAGGTATACACATGCATCACTATACCTCTGTAAGGTGCAGAAACAAGTTTGATGAGCCTTGATACACAACATGGTAGAAAGCAGATAAAACAAAGTAATCCATTATCTAAAGAGAAAAAGCCAACTCACTTAATCCTCTATAACGTGTTACTTTAAAAGGTCACACTAAGTGCCCTATTCAATAAGCTAAAGAGGTGCAGTTCTGGAGCAAACCAAATGCACCAACAGGGAAGAAATGAAAATTCATAGGACTGTTAATCCCTTTATTGCCAGAAGAGTCTCCAACGAATTGTTCAAGAGGTTAAAGGGTATGATTTAATTCCGGGGTATCCAACCTTGATCCACAACAGCTACCAACAGTGCATGTTTTCTGGATTTCCAGGAATGAGCACTGGTAAACCAATTAAAGTAACTGAGCCACTAATCAGTCCACCTGTGCTGCAGCTGGGATATCCTGAAACAATGCACTGCTGGCAGCTCTCGAGGATCCGATTGGCTACTCCTGATTTCATATGTTAGGGATTTTTGCCTTCTCTTTAGGACGCAGATGTTTTTTTACGCAAGGATCAAAAGGCGATTATCCACCAAAGAAGAAAGGAGAAATTCTGGTGTAAACCAACTGCTTCATAGGGGAAAAGTAAAAAATTCTCCAAGCTCCTATTTAGTATGCTTTTTAACCACTTAAATGCTGGAGAAGTCTCCAATGCATTGCAAAGCAATGCTTTGGAGTCATCTGGTATTCAAAGGGTTAAAACATTTTTTTTTTTCTGTCAAGTGGACGTTTTATTTTCAACCTCCTTGGTATGCTCTACAATCTTTTTTTGTGGATAAGGCCCTTAACTCTGAGTGCCAGAGGGGGACGCAACATTTGCAGAGCAATGTGTTGCGTACCCCTCTGGCACTCAAAGTGTTAAGGGCCTTATGCAGAAAGAAACAAATAAGCAATTATGGATCATACCAAATGCATCGCAGAGGGTTGTGGAAAGCAATGAAAATTCCCCACATTCCCAATGATTTAAATGTGGATTTTAAATATCTTGATTGGTTGAAGACACATTTCCAGCATGCAACGGTTTAGATCCCCATTTGAATCAATAGGAATGTGGATAATTTTCATTCCACCCTGGCCTGTGGCACATTTGGCTTACTCTAGAACTGCTCATTCTTTTTGCTTTCTGTATAAGGTCCTAAAAGCCTAGCTTGTATAGCAGTGACCTGATCTTTCATTATCTGCCATGCGCTATTCCACTACAATGGATTTACTGATTTTGGAAACAATTGGGAGAAACAATGGAAAACCTATATATTTTTTTTTTTTTAACTTGATTCTTTTCCCATTCAACATATGTTTTCTCTATGCCTAAAAAGTCCACACTAGATGGAATGTTTAAATCAAAGTTGCAGAGTTTAGTATAACCTATAAAATGAAACTAAATAGTCCTCTGGATCTATATATACATAAGAGCTTTTCCAGCATCAGTCAGTCACCAGCAGATATTAATAAAAAGATTTAGCCAGGTGCAGAACATGACGTGAATTTGCTTAACAGCCATGGCTGTGTCCAGCTCATTGTTATGATTATTTTCTTTCATAAGATGGTTTCTTAATGTCTGGCGATACAAGAAATACAAACTGATTAAATGGCTTGTTATTCCCAAGGTCTGTTAAGGTGCTCATTGTTATTTTATACAGAGAGAGACAGAGAGAGTGTGTGTGTGTGTGTGGGGGGGTTTTGATGCATTAGTCAGTAAACACTTGCACTCAAAATGGTTTTAAATGAACATTTTCTGAATTAAAGGGACAATAATACGCCACAATATGGGGCGGCTGGGACCATCCATTTTATCAATCAGATGGATCACGTTAGGCTCCAGGTACCCACCTGTAGTCAGGCCACTCCAATATCTCATTACTACACACACACATGCCACAAGAATATGAAAACTGAAAGTAAGTCATTTTATGTTATATTTATTTTGGAAAGCACACTTTGTAGACCGTTCCAGTGAAGTATTTTTTTCTAGATAATGCTATTTCAGGTCTGCTGAAGAGCCGCTGGCCCGTCCTGGGATCAGAATCTCGTTCTGTCAGCTAGAACACTGGCATCTGTGAAAGGGGAGGGGGGAACTTTAAAAGTATACATCTCTCAAACTATACATGTTTGAGAGACAACACTTACATCATTGCATTTATATTTTTAATATCTACAATATTAAACTTCAAGCAATCATTACTATCCCTTTAACTCTTTGCCTGTCAAGGGGATGAGCAAACAGGGTTTTTAGAGCTACAGCAAAGTATGCAGTCTCACTGTGTTTAGGTTCAGACCCACTAATAATTCCTTAACCCCTTAACGGTCCTGGTACGTCATGGGTAAAAGTGACTGAACGACCCATGACGTACCAGGACCGTCATGGATTTCAGGGCTCCCAGCATGGCTGCACGCCGTCCGGGAAGCCCTGAGTCGGATCGGCAAATTAAAAAAAAAAAAAAAAAAAAAAAATGCTCCGTGGTCCTTTAGTGACAGCTGCGTGCCTGCGCGGTCGGTCGTTAATGGGTTAACTACTAGAAGAACAGAGGAATGCTGAACACACTGCAAAGCACACCCCTCTAGTCCTCAAGGGGTTAATGATAAAGCTAGCTGAAAACAACTGAATCCATAAAGAAGCAACTTATTTAAAGGAAATCCCAGAATACGAGAATAATCATCAAGAAATAAGATATTCAGAGCACATATTCTGTAAGAATAATCCCAGAATGCTTTGCATGAATACCAATGACATTAGCTAGAGATCAGACATTCAGAACCGTTTCCCTCGTAACACGACTGCCTATCCAGCCAACATGCCTATAGACTCCCCTGGTAACAACGTCCTATTGCAGAGTTGCATGAAATGAGTCAAACTGCTCTTAGTGAATTCATTTTACAAGCTGCCTGATTTCACCATACAGTAGGTAAAAAGGTGCTTCACAGAGACACTGCACAGAAAATGGACAGATTGGAGGTCATGAAGTGCCAGTTAAAGCAGATGGGTTTTTACGGGTCAGTAAACAATTTAAATGTGATAGTAATACTTGTAACAAAGTGCAGCTCCAAGTCTTCTTTATACCATTTGTGCCACGTAGTGCTGTATTTCAATACCATCAGTCTTGTAGACTCGAAGATGCACTTTGTTACAAGTATTACTATCCCTTTAAGATATACATTAATATTACATATATAACATCTCATAATGTGAAAAAGCTATCTATTGCAGGTTATTTTTCCCTGCTGAGTAAAACAATGATTCTCCCGCTGTTCAGAGATGTATTATTCAAATGTTATTGCTGCTTAAATGTACATTTTTTGGGGAGGTGCAATATTTCCATGGATATTTTACAGTTGTGCAGTTGGTACAGAAGCCTATGGAGGGTTATTGTCACTGTAGCATTAAAGCAAGCTGCGATTAGCATTATACTGCAACCTCAGTATAATGCTAATCACAGCTAGCTGTTACGCTACTAGCCATTCACGGCACACCGAAGGGAAGTGTGAACGTGATCCCTGGGGCAGCTGGAAGGGAGATGGGAGGAGAAATAGGATAGTCTGAAGAAGATCTGTGTTGTGCACATAATGCAGAAGTGCACAGCACAGAAGATGCATTATGTCTAAAAATAGTAAGTTTAAAAAAAAAAAAAAAAAAAAAAAAAAAAAAAAACAGCGTTCCTATAATAACTTTTAATAACAAAGGGGATGGTAACACCTTTTTATAAGGTGATGCATCCCCTTTAATGTCACCCTGCAATAATTAGGCAGATGGCAACTAGCTTAATAAAAGCTATCTTACCTCTAAGAACCATACGATTCTACAGGCCTTAATCTTCCGAGACTGGAAGCCAGGGATCAGCATAGACATCTTGTCTGCTCGCCTGCATTGTCAGTCCCGGTTTCCATTAAGAAGCATTGCAGTGGCCTGAACAGCACAGCCACGCAGACTGCACTAACCTGGCTGTCAGTTTCAGAAGATTAAGGATTTCCATAGCATAGCGTCATTTTTAGAGGCAAGATAACTATTAAGCTAGTTGCCATCTGCCTAATTATTGCAAGGCGACTTTAAGTTGGTAGTTCCGCTTTAACTCTGACCTTGACCACACTCCTACTCCTAACTCCACCCCTAGTCCCATCCACTGTTTCCTGGCAAAGAAAATACCTTTGGTCTATAATAAGAACGAACAAAAAACTTTAACCCCTTGGTTGCTAGAGAGCTCTCCAGGGTAATGATCCATAATGAACTGGAGATCTCTAGCATCCAAGGGGTTTAACAAAATAGCCTGTAAAGGCATTTAACTCTAGTGCAGGGACATGGACATTGCCCTGGCCATGTTCACAATTCTGAATGTGGGAGTGGCCAGCAGAGCTGAGGCGTCTGTCAAAATTTGGAACTCTAGGCAAAAAAGTTCTAAAATCTTTCAAAATTAAAAAAAAAAAAAAAAAAAAGTGTCCACTTTTGCTCATACCTTTTTAAATAAGTAATAATAATAAAAAGTAAGATTTTAGCCCCTTGATGACAAGTGGTGTGCAGCACCTTGTTATGCAATGCACTGCATACCCTTCTGGTCCTCATGATGTTAAAAACGGCCTGACAGACCATGACACACAGAGTACCAGATGTCCATGTTCAGACTCTGGAAAAGGAAATGGTGTAAGCAATGTGACATTTCATGTGAGAATTAAAATGAAATAAAATCTGCACAGTGGCAAAAAGTACATTTTATCTTTATGTTGATCTTCATACTGCAATCTACTGACATCAGCCAATTACGTTTTTGAATTTTCAAGTAGAAGTAACGGGTGACACGAGGAGGCTCTTCAGCAGAGCCGAAATCGCATTATTTAAAAAGAATTACTTCATTGGAATGGTCTACAAAGTGTGCTTGCAAACCAGCACATTTTGTAGATCTTTCCAATGAAGTCATTATTTTCCAATAACACTATGTCATCCAACTGGTCCCTGGACCTGCATCTCATGCTGTCAGCACAGCGCTGACGTCAGGAGAAGGGGAGGGAAGGGGGAACTTTACATGCGAATATCTCTCAAACCATAAAGGTTTGAGAGATAGGACTTTCTGCAAATACTTTATTTTTGTAAAATCTACCACATACAATACACTTTATTTTGGGCATTACTAACCCTTTAAACAAAATACAATACAAAAGACAACAATTTAGCTTTAAAGTCTTTACTTAACCCTTTGAGTGCCAAGGAGGTATGCAAAGCGTTGCAGTGCAATGCGTTGGATAGCTCCCTGGCACTTCGGTCTCTTACACAAATAATAGTTTAACCCCTTAGATGCCAAAAACATTGGTAGCATCCAATGGATTAAACATGCTACCCATTATTGCCTACTAGTTGAACAGTCATGCACAGTAGAGACTGCCCACGCCACAGCTGATAACGGAGTGGTGCACTCCGAATTCAGACCGCAGTCCACTACAGTCTGAATTCTGAGCTCCCCACTCCGTTATCAGCCGCTGCGTGTGCAGGCTGTACTAGGTATGACTGCAGCACGTGCAGCGGACTGTAATGCACATGACAGCTTCTGACAAACATACATTAGCGAATTATTATATAGGATTGTGTGTGTCAACCAACAATGTGTGACATGAAACGGTCCGTACCGTGTCCTCGATGGCCTGTGCATATTAAATTGATAGTAATGCTTCACAAAAACAGCAGCTCCAATTAATCTTCATAGTATTTGAGCCATAGAGAGTGCTATTTCAATACTGTGAGCGTTGTAGTTCAACGCCGCTTTTACCTAGTGTAAGACATCTCCCCTCAGATGTGGAATCCAGTCCATAGACCAGACAGCTCATATCAACGGTCAGTTTCTTACTGTGAGAACAATGAAAACCCTGCCGCCCCTTGACAGGTTTTTCAGCTTTTTCCCTTATCTTAATTGAAGATTGTCCCTCTCTGCAATCTACCTGGATGCTCCCTGCTGCTCTAAGCTGAGCAGTGTTACATCAGTAGAAGGGGTGGGAGGGAGATACTTTATCATTCAATTACTGTTGAACTACAACTCTGACAGAATTGAAATAACACTCTCCAAGGCCCAAATACTATGGAGATTAATTAGAGCTGCTTTTATTATGAAACATTACTTTCCCTTTAAGTGGGGCAATCCTGGACCAAACCAACTGCACCAGAGGGGACAAATATAAATACCCATTGATTTAAGTGGTTGTTTAACCCTTAGGATGCTAGGAAGGTTTCTAGCTCATGATGCAAAACATTGGAGAGCAATGCGTTGCATACCCCTCCGGCACTGAAAGGGTTAAAAGCCCATTTAACACACATAATTCTATTTGTACCCTACAGTGCAGTTGGTTTGCCCACAATTGCCACATTTGCCTTTACACATACAGTGAACTATGCATCGCATAGAAAGACTCTTGACAGGCTATTAAACCGCTAACATCAGGCCAGTACAAGCCACCTGTTCCTATACAATTATTTTGGACCAAGTCCACATCTTAGTTCAAAGGCTATGGTTGTATTGTATCTCAGAACAGGTATAGAAATACACACACACACAGTATTGCAACAGAGGAGGAAAATAAATAATGAGTTCTGAGTAAAGGCTTTGTCCTTGAACTGCCTTAGGCTGGCAGATTCATTTTTGTGGTGCCTATATATGCCACCTGCTGCGATTATATTTTATTCATGAATCATGATGTCCAAATATATTTGTTTTTATATACTCCTGTGGTTCAATGTTATTTTTGTTGTTTGGGATAAAAGCTTTGCAGTCTATGTCTGCCCTGGAATAGCAATACAATGGGGGTTAGGCACTAAGAAGTCATAAAGTAGAAAAACTTTTCCAGTTAAATCACTTCTGAAAGTCCTATTTCGTTCTACGGAGCCAATGCACTAATATTTCTACAGCTTTGGAGCTCTTAGGACATAGTTCTATAGAATAACATAGGAACTGGATAAGTGATATCACTGGAGAAATCATCTCTGCTTTATCACGCCTTAGTGCATAATCCCCATTGTATCAGTTGTAGGTCATATGCAAAGTATCCCTCCTCTGTACAGAAGCCTGCAGTGGTCTCTGTGCAGCGGTATAGCCATGAGGATAGCTTGTGCTCTGCAGCACAAAGAACAGACAGACTAGGTAAGGAACCTATGTTCAAAGGATAGTGATCATGAGACAAACTGACTTCACCACATGGCACAAATACAATTCCCAAGATCTCACTGAATTAACTCTTTGAATGCCAGAGAGGTAATGCAGTATGCATCCCTCCAGCACTCAAAGGGTTAACCGGGGATTTTAACACCTTGGATGCTAGAGAGTTCTCAAATGCATTATGAAGCATTAAATGGAAATTGTACTCTAACAGCAACTGGAGGGATTCACTTTGCCTACCACTGCCGTATCTGGCCTGTGGCAATATTTCTGCTATAATCAGTCCTTGTCTTCAGCAAAGACTGGGGCAGAATTGATGGAGACCATTCTTGTAGGGTAAGGTTGGATGAATGACATAGATGCATTGACTTTTCTACCCAAAGTAATAGCTGGTGTTGTATGGGGACAATAATATGAGTCAATGGTGAGAGCCATCCCCAATTGCAAAATGTTTCAACCTACCATATTCTAGGGCAGTAGCAGCAAGGTGTTTCTGACTGCGACCTATGAAACCAGGCTTTCCTAAGGTGGTGAAAACTGCAACAACCAGTTTATTGGTGGATGCATGGAACATCAGCCAATCAAATGCAACTATAGAAATACATATCCCCACCACCTTCAGCAGTCACTATGGGCAACTTACTGGCTCCCAGGTACTTTCAAGAATTAAAGCAGCTGCAAGAGCTGAAAATGATGGGGCTTTTAATTCAACTATTTCGTATGTATTGGTTTTGGAAATCCCTCTTTGAAAATCCTAGGTTTGGGCCTGGTTCAGTTCATTGGTAGTTGCATTGTTTTAGCCCTTTGAGTGCCAGGAGGGGTGTGCATCATGTTAATTTGCATTGCATATCCCTCTGGCACTCAAAGAGTTAAAACAATGCACCTACCAATGATTTTTTTTTTTTTTTTTTTTTTACTAAGGAACACATCCTATACAATAATTCGCTAACGAGGTTTGTCAGAAGCCGTCATGCGCAGTAGAGACTGCATGCTTTCGGGCAGTCTCTACTGCGCATGAAGTGGCTGCTTAACCCTTTGAGTGCCAGTGGGGTACACAATGCATTGCAAAGCAATGCGTTGTGTATCCCTCTGGCACTCAAAGAGTTAACATTACCCGGACCTTGGCCCGTGTACACGGGCTTTTACACTAGTGTCTCTATAAGACACATATCTGGAAGTGAGTCCAGATCACATGGTTTATGAAGAAGAGATGACACAGTGTATATATGTATGGCAATTTGTTATGAATCTGTGTAACACACCCTTCCTCATACACAGTTAAAAACACTGGGTACCAGGGAAACATCTCCATGGCAAATCATAAATAAACCATGATCCTTCACTTAGAGATGATGTCTGTCATCAGGAGGTATAACCCTCTGAATGCCAGAGGGGTGCTAGATACATTGCATTGAATGTCTGTATGTTAAAGGGATATTATCAATACGGGGGAAAAATATTAGATTAATATATATAAAAATAAGAATATATATAAATAAGAGAGAGAGAGAAGAGTTTATCCCCCTGAGTATAAACAAGGCCATTCCCACTGCTAAGGGGTGGTTTATTCAAAAGTTATTACAACTGAAACTTGATTTTTTTTTTTTTTTTTTGGTGCAGTACCACAGTGGCCCAAAATTGTACAGTGGTGTGATTCTATGGAGGTTTATGGTCTACTGACCAGAGCTGCCCATAGGATGGTGTAGCAAAAGCACAACTGTACAATTTCAGGCCATTGAGATATTGCACTTAAAGATATTCAAGTCTGAGCTGCAATAACCTTTATATAAATCACCTCCCAGGAGTGGGAATACATTGTTTTACTCAGGAAGATAAACCCTACAACACGTATTTTTACATATTAAGTGTAACTATCCCTTTAACTAAACAGAATCACTTTTCCAATATGATAACTTATGGCTGCACTTGCCAAGATGAACACTACCAGCCACATAGACATTCATCTAACTCCTCTTAATGATACATCCCCATGCACACACGCGCACTTTCCTATAGCCAGTTAATCCCAGTGGCTTCTACGAGTGTCGCCCTTGTGACTTTGTTCACGAGATATCTTTAAACAGTGTTTGATGTCATGTCCATGGAGGCAGACAATTGCTTGCAGGATCACGGGACCTCAAACTCTGTTCACTCGCTGGACCTTAAAGGGTAGCCTTAGGCATTCTGCCTGTTTGCGCTGGAAAAACTGCCACCAAATGTCATGTCCATCCCCATACACAACATCCGGGACTGACTGAGGAGATTATAATTTGAACAAAAGGAGCAATGTTAAAATATAAAAGGGGCCATTATTTGGAGGTGTTAGTTTGGATTTTTTTTAGATGAGGATCCTAAATGCTGCACTATAACTATGTTCATTTTATTATGAAGAACGCCCTGTTTTTAGTATCCAGGGCCACAGACTATGGGTGAGAATTTCAAAAACTGGTGATAAATGAAATTCTATGTAATCAGAGTAAAAAAGGTCATTACGCCATGGGGCTGGATTCAAATGCAGGTGCTAATTTTATCTCTGCTTTTATCTCTGCACTTGAATCCAGCCCCATGGTCTGTCAATTCATGTCATTTTTTGCATTCAATTCCACCATCTCTGTCAAAGAGAAAAAGGAGTCTTAAAAGTGCCCATGGTTTAACCCTTTGTGTGCCAGTGAGGTTTCCAGCACATCGCTTTGCAATACATTGGATACCTCTCTGGCACTCAGAGGATTAAACTGTCATATTGTAAGGTATTTCCAGAAAAAAAAATTATTTTAGCTGTCACTTTTTTGTCTGATTAATGTAATTTTTTTCCCGACAGAATTAAAATGGTCTACACTTTGAGAAGACAAACTAAAGTGCTGTTAGCAGGAGTGATATGCAGTAATATGGAGTTAACCAAATAAAAAATAGTCTTTGTACCCCTTAAAGGACCAGGTTTTTTTTTTTTTTTTTTTAACACGAGAGGACTAGATCCATTTTATTGGCTGAACCATCACATGTGAGTGATCACATGTACCGGCTCGCCAGGAGGAAAGGCTAAAATGGACTACTACTTCAGTCACGGAGCAGTCAGTTTCAGCCTCCTACCATAATCATAGTGTACCTTCAGGAGTGTCGTGATCATTTAACCCATGAAGTGCCAAGACTGTAAGTGGTCCTTAAAGGACCAAAATCTGCAACAGTCCTGGAATGTCACTGGATGTTTAAATGGGAACATTCACATTATAACAACTTTTGAGTATGGGCTTTAAGTAGTAAAACTAGATTAGTGTTTTTGGGTTTTTTTCCAATGTTAGTTACCTACTACTGGAGATATGAAGAATGACAATCGGGCACTTCCGCTTTCTGCTGCACCCTGTATGTGCGGCATAATGCCGCAGGACTTCCCACCTCCCTCCCAGCTGCCCCAGACAGCACGTTCATGCTTCCCTTCGTGGGGGCATTTACGTGGGCTATCGTTCCAACAAGCTCTGTTTACCATGCTACTGAGCTTAAGCAGGAGGCGGAAATGCAGATTTTGAGTCTTCTTGTCTCCAATAGTAAGTAAGTAAAATTTTAAAAAGCCAAGCTAAACAAGTTTTACTAATTACTGCCCATACACAAAAGTTTTTATAATGGGAATGTTCCTCTTTAAGGAAGAAAGACAGGGGGGGGGGAATAATTATATATATACATATGTTTCAAAGACAAAAGTAAAGACATTTTTAACATCAGAATTTTTAAGGGCAATATAGTACATAAAGACCCTCATTTTTAATTCTTTCTAACACCTTTTCAAACATGACGGATTTACTTCTGAAAATGTTTTCCTTCATTTACCACCAAATCCTGACCCAACTATTTCTTTTATTATGACAACTTTTTGAACATCACAACCTATGTGTTATTATTAGGAAAGGGTGAATTACCTCCTACCCATCTGACCGATATCCTGTACAGGGAGTGCTGATGTGTATATGCTAGGGGTTGGCAGCCTTTGGCTCTGTATTGGGGACTATACCTCCATCATACCTGATCAGTCAACAGCTGGTTGGGGATGATGAGAGTTATGGTTGCCAACAGATGCCTACCACTGCTCTATGTTAGAGAGAAGTGTGGCAGGGGCAGCTGGCATATGTTCTTATATGTACATTCACATAAATCTTCCCACCCAAAACCCCACCCCCAGCTCAAAAGTATGTAATGCTCATTTCATAGCACTGATGTCTACATGTATGTCACCCTAGCACAACAATTAATTTCATCAGGTTGACTAGGCCTCCAGGAGCACCTAGCATAAACTCAGCATGCTGCAACCTCCCTGCTTCCAAAACCTAAGGCAGTTAGATCTGCACAGTGATCTGACATTATATAACCAACCCAGGTGGGCATTAGTCAACTGCATATGGCCAACACTGATGCAATTTGATCATCAGCTATGCCCTGCCCCACCCAGTAATGTAATCACATGAGGCAACTGGAATATGGCAGCATCTGCTACTTTCCAATCATCACTGTGAACTTAGCTTAAATGGTGCGCACCAAGCCACCTCCTATTCTTTATAGGATTTTAACACCTACTGAAGTTGTGCAGCATTGTGAAGAAAATCCTCTAGCAAGCTGCATTAATAATAATAATAAAAAGTCATCCACAAGACATTGAAGAGCACTGGTCTAAGGCAAGTTCTCTCAGACAGTCCTCAACTACTGTTAATAGTGTAGAAATCACCGAACACAGAAGTGTTAATAAAGTAATTATTGGCTGGTGAGATGGCTCAATTGGTAAATGCACCAACTAGTTCACTTGTACTAAGGCACATATTGGGCAATCTTTGTCTCCCCAGATGCTGGGCACTACAACTTGCAACACCACTAACAGCTTGAAAGCCAAAGTTTGCCCACCTCTGCTTTAAACCCCAGTTAGATGCAACAGAAGTGCCCTGGTCTAGATAACATCAGCTTATTGTGGTAACAATACAGCAGTGACTGTAAGAATTTTTGTTAACCCCTTTGAGTGCCAGAGAGGTATAAATGCATTGCAACACAATGCTTTGGATACCTCTCTGGCACTCAAAGGGTGAAGGCCTTGCTTTGTAACTGCTGCCACATCCCCCCCCTTTAATCATTTCTTTGTGTCAAAATAAGCACATAATTTCTTACATTTTTCTGATTAATATTTCTACTCAGCAATTCACGTACGTCATGAATTAAAATCAGCCACTAGGTTGACTTCAGGTCTTAGCCAATATGAACAATTTCACCAGTTTTCCCAACACCCAGATTTCCAGTTTATCCTACAACATGGAATTCTGGGTACTGACATATAAAGGTGTTCTTAACCCTTTGAGGGGCAGAGGAGTATGCAAGGCATTGCAGAGCAATGTGTTGTGTACCCCTCTGGCACCCACATGGTTAACCATATCTATATTTAAAGATCAAAAACTAACTTCTGAAAGGTGTGTCGCAAAATGACAACACCATAACGTAACCCCTTGCATAGCAGAAAGGACCCCAACACATGGAGAAGCAATGAACTGGAGACCTCTTTAGCATCCAAGTAGCTAATTGCACAAATAAAAACGTAGCATTATGTGCGCTAGAAATATTTCTTAGTTATGTTGAATAAAAGCAGCACATGCCATAACAATTGGAACAAGTTTTTAAACAGGTGGCTATGGTCATATTAAATCGCAAAGGGAATAATGCTCAGTGTACAGAGCTTCATACATTCCATCTCAAGTCCTCTCCAGGAGCAATAGGAGTGTGCTGGGGGACTACTGCAACAGTGCACCCTCCTCCCAAATAATCCAGTCGCCACAAAGTTGAAGAGTGTTAACAAGACTAAAATAATGTCACATACACATTTTGTATCCCCTCCCTTTAGACCAGTGATGGACAGCTGATGACCCCCAGCTGTTGAGGACTATATCTCCAGTCAGCTAATGGCTGGCTCAGGATGATGGAAGCTGTAGTCTTCAGCAGCTGGTGTGCCTTGGGTTGCCCAACCATGTTCCAGACAGTAAAGTATAAGGAAGAGAGTCCATGTTTCCTTCTGTATATTTGCACATTCTCTTGACAATAAACACCCAAGTCTGACCTGATCCACAGTGTACAACTCTGCAGAATGTTTGCAGTTTGAAGCTTATTATTAATACTAATAATAATCAATTGGGCGTCTTTATTTTCCAAATTACATTGTCATTACAGGATTCGGAATGTCCCCTGTACATTGCATTTCACTGAGTGAGAAACACAGGTTGAGCTTTGCACCAGAGTGTGAATTTGTCATGAGAACATTAACTCCATGACTGCCAATAGGCTCTCTAGGGCAAAGGGGCAAGGAGACTGTATACTAGGGTAGGCTGACCAGACCTCACCTTTAACTGGGGACGCGTAGGAGAAATGCATACTTCAGGACTGCAATGAATTCAGTGAAGTACTGCATAATGGCTATTTCCTATGTGTACCCGGTTAAAGGTGAGATCTGGTCAGCCTATACTAGGGGTGGGGATTTCAACTTCTGTCACCCTTATCCCAAGGTGTTGGTGGGAAACAGAACGTAGACATATTGGTAAACTATGTGCTATATGCTGCTGGTGTCACTGATGATGGGAGTTGTAGTCCAACAGCAGTTGAGAGAGCCATATGTTGCATGCATCAGTGTAGTACAAAAGGATACAAAGAACTTGATATCTAATTATTTTCCTAGTTTTTTTTTTTTAACAAAAATACAAGTGGAAATATGCCCAACTGCTAGTATGTTAGAACCTGCTAAACACGTTTCTTCCACTTGACACAGCCACAGGGAGGATTTCCCGATACACTTCTCCATGCATGGGATCCATTGCTTACCTGGCAGGAGAACAGCTTTCAGCTTCTTTATCTTGGTCTCTGGGCTTAGTTTGTCTTCGTGCTGGGAAGCAATACAGAAGTGTTACTTTGTATATAAAATATATGAATGTGTGTATATATAAACAGTCTGCAACTTGTGGAAACATCTGTCCAGGCTGGGGACATGTGCAGTCCGCACACATATTGCTATGCAATTAATTAATCGGAGACAAAACCTTGTAACTGCAAATTAAGCATGCGTTGCACACCCCTCTGACACTCAAAGGGTTAAAGGTTATATATGCTGCAATTAATCTGATGTAGAGCTACAGCCCTCCAGGTCTGGTTGCACAACAGGGAAGAGTACTGGTACAATGCTTGGGCAAGGGCTAGATAACCTGTGGCTGCCCAGATTTGTTTAATTACAACTCATATTTACATCGGCTGAACGTTGGCTCTCCAGTTGCTGTTGGACTGCAGTTCTCATTAATTTCAACCGCCCAGTGACCGACTAAGGATGATGGGACTTGCAATCCAAGAACAGCTGGAGAGCAACATGATGAACCTGCACAGCCTACAGCCAAATATAATAGAGAATTGGATCACTTACCTGGGGTGGTAAGAGGTAGGATTTAAAGGAAGGTTTATGTTGCTTCAGTGAGAACATCGCAAATCCACGAACAAGTGCTCCCTAGTAGTAGAAAGATGTTTAAATCCACTCCCCGTTGACCCAGGAGGCGCAGAGCAGATCTTTCTAACCTCCAGTGAGCCACTAAGTATCAATGCATTCCTTACAAGTACAGTTGTTTTCCCCGGACTCCTGAAACCTGCTTATTTACTTGGATCTCCTGGCTTTTGTTATGTCTCAGGCCAGACATTTCCCTCTGTGTGTCTGACTCCCACACGCACTTTGTATTTGCATTCTCACTGATTTCCTGTGAGTCTGTGCCTGGCTTTTCACACACTGTGCACATGTGCAGAAACACCGGGACAGCTGCTTATGGTGTTTTGCAGCGCCATCTATTGTCCAAAGCGAACGTTGCTGTTCTCTTCAATTTCCCATTCTCAATTTAGTGGGTTTTTGTTGGAGTGGATCCATTTAATATAAATTAAAATCTCAGTGGAACTATAATAATCCAAATTTTTAACCCAACGAATGCAAGAAAGGCCACCAGCATGTAGTTTTAAATTCAAGAGATTAAAATAGTTTCAATATTTTATGTATTTGCGACAGTGCATTTTGCAAGCTATGGGGGGGGGAGTCACTTAGTGGTGATAAAGAGGTGATGACTTGGAAAAGACCTCTTCAGTTTATCACTTCTCCTATTTCTGTGTTATTCTATGCAGCCTGTGTACTAAGATTTCTTCAGCTTTTGAGATTTTAGTGCATATGCTCTATAGAATAACATAGGAACTGCTTTATCTCCACTTTATCACTGCTTTATCACTACTTAGTGATTCTCCTGGAAACCAAAGCTCTGTCTCTACCCCATGTTATCTATAAAGATAATGTTTAGGCTGACCAGATCTCACCTTTAAGCAGGGACACTTAGGATAAATGCATACTGCAGAACTGCTTTGATTTTAGCGAAGCACTGAAAAATGGCTATTTCCTATGTGTCCCCGGTTAAAGGTAAGATCTGGTCAGCCTAATAATGTTATATCCTAATAAGGTGTAAGGATCCCCTCACATTTTACATGTCATTTCTCTAGGACTTAAAGCACGTGAAATACATGAACTGGTAGTTTTTTAGGCCTCACAGTCAAAATGACAACAAATATGTACTGTGCATAATAATTCCCATAAATACGTATCAGAAACTTAACTACAGCAGTTTTGACAAAGGGACATATGTTCAAAGAGAAGAGGAGGAGTTCTGTGGAAAACCATTTTCATTATAGGGGAAATTAAAAATTCCCATTGATTTAAATGGAGATTTTAACCCTTTGAATGATAGAGAAGTCTCCAACTCATGGTGAAGCAATGTGTTGAAGATCACTCTAGCATTCAAGGTGTTAAAATCCCTACTTATATTAACCCTCAAGGACCTATGACGTGCCAGGACCATCATAGGTAAACCTGCTTTAAAGGGATAGTAACACTTTATATGTAATAAAATGTATATTGTAGGGTTTATGTTTCTGAGTAAAACAAGAGGACTCCCACTGTTGAGAAGCTTTTTATTCCAAACTTATTGCTGCTCAAATGTGATATTTTAGGTGCAGTATCTAAATGTCCTGAAATTGTACAGTGGCACTGTTGCTACACCATCCTATGGACAGCACTGGTCAGTTGACCATAAAACTCCATAGGATGGTGTAGCAACAGCGTCAATGCACAATTTCAGACCATTTAGATACTGCATCTAAAATATCATATTTAAGCAGCAATAACTATTGTATAAAAAGCTTCTCAGCAGTGGGAGTCCCCTTGTTTTACTCAGAAGAATGAACCCTAAAATATATATTTCTGTACACATTAAATGTTACTATCCCTTTAAGGACCAATGACGGTCCTAAAACAAAGAAAGATAGTGAGGGCTCCCAACACTGTAGCTATATACAGCACTATGAAATTAAATAATTTAACTCACATTTGATGATATTTAGTCTCAGCATGCGGAGGATTCTTAACCTGTCTCAGCTCAGGGTCTCTAGCGCTCCCGTTCAGACTCCTTGGTTTGTCTCCGGCTCAATGGATCCCTCCAGTCCAAAATTACAAGGGAATTCCTCTCGATGTGTAATAATGTAAATGGATATATGTTTTTTAATGGCTATATATTTCCAAAACAAAAAACCAGGCTGTGAATCTCTGAATTCGTATCAAATGTATTAATATAAAAGACACGTGTCTACAAAGTTAAAAATAGCTACGCGTTTCATGGCTACCCCGCCGCTTTATCTAGCTAACAAAAACAAAAATGAGAAACACAGCCGACAACAATGACACAGGTTAGAATCCGTGTTTAAAGAAGAATACACTTCTAATTGAAACCTATCAAATTGCCTAACAGGTACATCAGATAGGTTAAATGCTGATCCGAACCGGATTCTTAACCAATAAGATGGTGTCCTCGTGAGCTAACGAGCAAACAGTATGAACAAAAAAAAATATATCAATGCATACAATATAAAATTGCTAAATGTCACAAGTGAACAAAAATTAAAATAAAAATAACAATAAAATGGAACATACCCTGTGTATATATATATATATATACATATATACACACATCGTATGTAACACATCCCCCCCTTTCTTCTTAAAGCACCCGGTATCTTACATACTCAAAGGATAACATAGGTATCATATAAAAATAAACTGCTAGATGAGAAATAAAAATGAATCTAGATCTAAAGACCCTGATCATTCTATCTATGTCAAAAGTAAGTAAAACTTATTGTGCATCACATTAATATTCCGGCTTCCATATCTAAATTTACATATCGATCCCAAATCATATACACAATAACTTAATCTGGACCACTAAATATCCCACACTAAAAAGCTCTAATATCAATGTAAATATAACACTAAATGATGGTATTCTTAATGCAAAAGAGTAACACCAATTACAAGAGGTACAAATGACAATGACCTAAAATAATATAATAAAAATAATAATATAAACTATTAGTGCTGACTTGATACTTCCTCAAAGAAGATGATAATTAATGGTGTTCTTGTTATAAAGTTGCTAATCTAAACGAAATCTACATACAAGGGCCAGTTAAATACACACAATCTTGTTTAGTCCATTTTATAGTCCATCAACCTAACACCTTTCTAATCTATGCTCTAATCCAATCAACAAGCGTGCCAACTTGTAAATAGCCCTAGGGCTAATAATCAAATCTAAAAAGAATGGAGAGCAAAAAAGAAAGAAAGGAAAAAATCGATCTAAGTGTAGCGTTTAACCATTTATTGCACAATACCCATAAAGCAGCAAAATCCCCTTCAGGGGATCTACTCTCAAAAAGATATATAATTCCAGGCTCGTCAGAAAGGTCTCAAAAAGCTGTCCCAGGATAGTCACAGAGAAATCCCTTATACTCCTTTCCTCAGGCGTCTTCCAGGTTCACTCTCTACAACCGTCTCTCTGCGGTGACGTCACGCCAACAGCGAGCGGTATCCCGCTCTTTAATATTCTATATATTTTTTGTTTTTTAGATTCAAGAATATTTATTTATCAATTTTTCTTCATTTGATGCTGAGGTTTTAAGGTTGGTAAAATAACAGATAATTATTTATGTTAACTTGTATGTTTTTTGAGACCTTTCTGACGAGCCTGGAATTATAGATCGATTTTTTCCTTTCTTTCTTTTTTGCTCTCCATTCTTTTTAGACCAAATGACTAAATGCCCATATGTAATAATAATACCCCATATCCTACAAAAATCCATAGGATTCCAACCATACAAATAAACAAAACTCCACTCATGTAACTAATCCTAAATTATGCGTAAAATAGATGAATAGAAATGTGACAGATAAATAAAAAATGTATATGTAAAAAATGTGCATGTGAAAACTACCGTAAAATCTCAGGTATAATACGCACCTGTGTATAATACGCAGGTGTATATTATACCTAAGATTTTAGGGGAAAACAAGAGTGCCTATGTATAATACGCACCCTTGTTTTCCCCTCTTAGGGAAAAAAAAAGTTAAGCTGTCAGGAACCCTTCCCTCCCTCCCGTGGCCCAATGCGCTTATTTGTCTCCACTGCAGTCCTCTCTGACAATGAGGCTTAGCGTAGGTACTTCCTTCCACTGAAGTACCCATCTTCCCAGCGGGCGGCAAGCTTGCATTTGCCGCCCGCTTCCCTCATGGGCTTTCAGGACCTTCCGCCTCCAGCCAATGGTAATAGAAGCGGAAGGTCCTGAAAGCCCATGAGGGAAGCGGGCGGCAAATGCAAGCTTGCCGCCCGCTGGGAAGATGGATACTTCAGTGGAAGGAAGTACCTACGCTAAGCCTCATTGTCAGCGAGGACTGCAGTGGAGACAAGTAAGCGTTATTGTCAGAGAGCATTGGGCCGCGGGAGGGAGGGAATCTGTCAGCTCAATTTTTTTTTTTTTTTTTTTTTAAATAACTCTCGTGTATAATACGCACCCCCCACTTCACATAAGGTGAAATGGGGTAAAATTGTGCGTATTATACCCGAGATTTTACGGTATGTGAAAAACATGTAATAAGTGTGTGAGCTGTAATAAAAGTGCACTGTAATCTAAGTGAAATAATATTAGATGTGAAATTAGTGAAGTGTAGAAATGTATGAAATATAAATAAACTAGATGAACAGCCCATGTACTCGGGCTACAATGCCAGGCAGCAATGGCCACGGTGCAGTCATGCATAGTAGAGACTGCCCGAACCGTGGCTGATAATGGAGCTGGGCACTCTGAATTCAGATCGTAGTCTGAAGGTGCGCAGAGAGGACTACGGTCTGAATTTGGAGTGTCACTCTCCGTTATCAGCAGCGGAGCGGGTAATCTGTACTGCTCATGACAGCTTCTGACAAACATACATTAGTGAATTATTATATAGGATGTGTGAATGATAGTAAAGATGTATATGTGTGAATCATGTGAAGAGCAAAAAAAGATAAAATATATTATAATAAAAATAATATGAATCATATACCTGTCGGCGTTCGGCGGGGTTGCGGCGCTTCAGTGCGGGCCGCCGCGACGTAGGTCTCCGTCGGCGCCCGCCGGGAATGCGGAAGCATCGGAGCGGGCCGTCGTGACGTCAGACGTTGCCGCGTCATCCATGACGCAGAGGGGGAACTCCTCTATATAACCAAGCGTCTCAGTCTAGTCGACGCTTGGTTATTCACAGCTCCTTGCTGCTATCATTGCAAGCTGTCTCTACAGATTTGTTTCCTGCCTATAACTGACCCTTTGGCTATCCACCTGACAATCCCAAGAACTCTGCCTGTATTTGACCCTTTGGCTATCCACCTGACCATTCTAAGAACTCTTCCTGCATTTGACCCTTTGGCTACCCACCTGACCATTCTAAGAACTCTGCCTGCATTTGACCCTTTGGCTATCCTCCTGACCATCCATTCGGAAGCTATCAGCTCTGACCTTTGGCATCCCTCCTGACTAGTCTTCTGGCTGTCCGTCCACCTTCTCCTTCCTGTTCCTTTTTGAGCCTGTGACTCAGGGGGGTCCTCAGTTTCCTGTCTGGGGCTCTCCCTCTGTCTGGGTTCTTAGTTTGGGCTCCTCCTGCTATTGGGTTCCTACTCTGCCTGAGTCCTTTCCCTCATCTGTCTACTCTCTGACTATCTGGCTTTCTGCTAGTTCTTTGTGGGGTAATTGTTTCCCATAGAGTACGGTTCAGCAAGCGTACATACCAAACCCTTTTTCTTCTTGGTACCTACAACAGTTTTCTGACAGAATAACCAAGCCACATTATGGAACCCGCAGGGCTGGTTGATGCCCTCTCGGCCTTGAGCAAACAGATCGCCACTCTAACGGACACTGTACAGGACCTACAGGCTAACCAAGCTACACTACAGCACCGTCTGCAGGACTTGCAGACCGCTACGGGACACGGCACTTCCACTTTGTCCTCAGGTACAACCCAACCTGTCATAACATCAGATATGTATGCAGGGGCTCCTGAACCCCGTGTGCCCTTGCCGGAGAAGTTCTCTGGGGACAGAAAGGCCTATCTGGATTTCATCACCTCCTGTGAACTACTATTTTCTGTAAATCCCAGGTCCTATGCTACAGACTTTGTCAAAGTACGGACCACTATCTCCCTCCTTACCAGTGAACCCCGGGCCTGGGCTCTCCACCTGCTCCGGGATGAGAGTCCTGTACTCTGGTCCTGGGCTTCATTCCGTAGGTCTTTGGATTCGCTATATGAAGACCCCCTGCGTTCTTCCTCAGCTCAAAGTGCCATTAGAGCTCTTACCCAGGGCAGACGTCCGGTAGAGGACTACGTGGCGGAATTCCGTCGTCTCTCTATTGAGACCCAGTGGAATGAGCCTGCGCTGTTGGACCAGTTCCGTCTTCGTCTGTCCGAAAATCTCAAAGACGAACTGGCTCGTATTGGCGTACCTCCCTCTTTGGAAGATTTGATTCTCCTGGTTATTCAGCTCGACCGTCGCTTCCGAGAGCGTCATCGGGAGAGGCAGGTCCCCTTGGCGTCTTCCTTCCGTGCCGTTCCCTCCACTACTTCCGACGTCCCTGTAGTTCTGCCGTCGGGTCCTTCGGAGGAGCCTATGCAGATAGGCCTGGTCCGTGGTCCTCTTACTGATGCGGAACGTATGCACCGTCGACGGCTCAACCTCTGTCTGTACTGCGGTAAGGGAGGTCACATGCTCCGAACCTGTCCTAAGAAGCCCCGTTCCACTAAAGGTAAATCAGATATACCGTTCCCATCATCTCTTGTCTCCACTGCTTCTGTTTCTCATCTGTCTTTTTTCGTCTCTTTACAGTGGGGTTCTCAGCACAGTAACCTCACTGCCATCCTCGATTCTGGAGCCTGTGGATGTTTTCTGGATCAGCAGACAGCTGACCGTTTGGGCGTCCCCACACGGCTGAGGCAGACGCCCAGGCATCTACAGTTGGCTGATGGCCGCAGCCTCCTGTCAGGTCCGGTCTCCTGGGAGACCCTACCACTTCGGCTTCAAATTGGTTCCAGACATAGCGAAACCATCATCTTCGATATCATCTCATCACCTTTGCATCCTCTGATCCTGGGTCTCCCCTGGTTGCAGTTACATGACCCCCTAATCAGCTGGTCTACTGGCACTGTGTCCTTTTCTTCACCTTTTTGTACGAGCCACTGCCTGCCTCCACCTCAACTCCTGGCTCTTCACCCAACATCTGGATCATCTGTCTCTCTACCACCTCCATACCAGGCATATTCGGATGTCTTTGACCTAAAAGGGGTGGAGGTGTTACCCCCACACAGGCCATATGATTGTCCCATAGATCTGCTTCCTGGGGCTCCTATACCCTACGGTCGTATATATCCACTCCCTGGGCCTGAGCTTGGATATCTCAAAGATTACATCGACGAGAACCTGCGGCTGGGGTTTATCCGGCCTTCCACCTCCCCTGCGGGAGCAGGTATCTTTTTTGTTGGAAAGAAGGACGGAGGACTCCGGCCCTGCGTGGACTACCGCGACCTCAATAAAATAACCATAAAAAACCGGTACCCACTTCCATTAATCCCTGAGATGCTGGAGCGTCTTTCCTCCGCTACTGTATTCACCAAAATTGATTTAAGGGGGGCCTACAACTTGGTGAGGGTACGTCCTGGAGATGAATGGAAGACGGCATTCCGTACCCGGTATGGCCATTTCGAATACCTGGTCATGCCATTTGGCCTCTGCAACGCCCCGGCTACCTTCCAACACTTCATTAACGATGTTTTTAAGGACCTGTTGGATGTTTTTGTTATTATCTATCTGGATGATATCCTGATTTACTCTTCAACCCTTACAGAACACAGGGAACATGTCAAGACCGTATTGACACGCCTGCGGGAGCATCGGCTTTTTGCTAAGCTAGAAAAATGCCTCTTTGAGGTCCCGGAGGTGTCATTTCTTGGTTTCATTGTGTCTCCAGGTCGTGTCACCATGGACCCTCAAAAAGTGGCAGCCATTGTACAGTGGCCAATTCCCGACTCAAAGAAGGCAGTGCAGAGGTTCGTGGGGTTTTCTAACTTCTACAGAAGGTTTATCAGAGGGTTCTCACGAATTATAGCACCTATCACGGCCCTTACTAAGCTAAATATACGTTTCCAGTGGACCGAGGCCGCTCAGAAGGCTTTCGACCGATTGAAACACATGTTCACACAGGCTCCCATTCTCCGTCAGCCCGATGTGCAGAGACCATTTATAGTTGAGGTGGATGCGTCTGACACTGCTGTGGGGGCTATTTTGTCCCAACGTTCTGGTCCCAAAGACCTTTTACACCCTGTAGCCTTCTATTCTCGGAAGCTTACCCCAGCCGAGCATAACTATGACGTCAGCAACAAGGAACTGTTGGCTATTAAGTGTGCATTAGAGGAATGGCGACATCTCTTAGAAGGGGCCTTACATCCCATAACAGTGTTCACCGACCACCGGAACCTCGAGTATCTGAGATCTGCCAGACGGCTTTGTCCTCGACAGGCTAGGTGGGCCTTGTTCTTTTCCCGGTTTTCCTTGCATATCACCTACCGGGCAGGCTCGAAGAATGGTAAGGCTGATGCCTTATCACGGATCTACCCAGAGGTCCCTTCACAGCATCAATCATCGCCTGACACCGTGCTACACCCCAGTCATTTTTTGCTACTTACAGATAGCCTTCTGGACCGCATTCGCCAAAACATTGTTGATAGTCCGAACCCGGAGGGATCTGAAGACCTGACCCTATCTGGGGGCCTGCTTTTCCGGCACCAACAAGTCTTCGTGCCCAGACCCTTTCGCCAGGAAGTCCTACAGCTTTTTCACGATCACCCTACAGCAGGACACGGAGGGTATGCCAAGACCATGGACAACATACGCCGTTATTTCTGGTGGCCCAGTATGGGGAGAGACTTCCTTAACTATGTATCCACCTGTGATACTTGCGCTAGGATGAAAGACAGTCACAGCAAACCATCAGGACTACTACATCCCTTACCGGTCCCAGCAGGCCCATGGCAGGATGTCACACTGGACTTTATTTCAGATATACCCCCGTCCAACCAACAGAACACCATACTGGTTGTGGTGGACCGTTTCACAAAAATGGCTCATTTTCTACCTACCAAAGGACTACCTACTGCTGCTCATACCGCCACTTTATTCTTGAGAGAGGTGTTCCGTCTCCACGGAGTACCTTTGTCGGTCACCTCAGATCGAGGACCCCAGTTTGTCTCAAAGTTCTGGCGTTCCTTCTGCTCCAACTTGTCCATCTCCTGTAATTTGTCTTCCGGATACCACCCAGAGACTAATGGACAAACGGAACGTACCAATCAAACTTTGGAGCAATATCTCCGCTGTTACACTACACACCTCCAGGATGATTGGTGTAGTTTCCTTCCCTTGGCAGAATTTGCATATAACCATCAAAGACACCGTTCCATCCGTTCCTCACCGTTTCATGCCCTCTATGGCTTCCATCCACGGGCTATCCCCGGGTTGCCCCCGGACCCCGCTGTCCCCGATTCAGCTCTCCGTGTGCACCGATTGCAAGTCTGTCAAACCTTACTGTCCAACATACTAACGGTGGCACAAGCTTCCAACAAACGGCAGGCTGATGCTCATCGAGTGCCGAGCCCTAACTACTCAGTGGGTGACAAGGTCTGGTTATCCTCTTCCCATCTATGGCTGTCTTGCCCAACTCGGAAACTGGGTCCCCGGTTTCTTGGTCCATTTGTTGTTACCCGGATCATCAATCCTGTGGCTGTCCAGCTCGCTTTACCCGCCTTGGTACGGGTACACCCTACCTTTCATGTGTCTCAACTAAAACCATGGAGGCCCAGCCCATTTCCGGGACGTTGCCCAGTCCGGTCCCCGCCTGTGTCTGTTCGGGGGCAGGACGAATATGAAGTACAGAAAATCCTGGACTCCCGCTTCCGAAGAGGTAAACTCGAGTACTTGATACATTGGTCTGGTTATGGCCCGGAGGATAGATCCTGGGAACCATTGGAGAATGTACACGCTCCAGCTCTGTTGCGTTCCTTTCATCGGACTCATCCGTCTCGGCCTCGTCCCCCTTGCGTCCGGAGGCCGCTCGTTGGGGGTGGGCTATGTCGGCGTTTGGCGGGGTTGCGGCGCTTTAGTGCGGGCCGCCGCGACGTAGGTCTCCGTCGGCGCCCGCCGGGAATGCGGAAGCATCGGAGCGGGCCATCGTGACGTCAGACGTTGCCGCGTCATCCATGACGCGGAGGGGGAACTCCTCTATATAACCAAGCGTCTCAGTCTAGTCGACGCTTGGTTATTCACAGCTCCTTGCTGCTATCATTGCAAGCTGTCTCTACAGATTTGTTTCCTGCCTATAACTGACCCTTTGGCTATCCACCTGACAATCCCAAGAACTCTGCCTGTATTTGACCCTTTGGCTATCCACCTGACCATTCTAAGAACTCTTCCTGCATTTGACCCTTTGGCTACCCACTAGTGATGAGCGAGCACCCCAATGCTCGGGTGTTCGGGTGCTCTGACCGAGCACCCCCTGAGGCTCGAGTGCTCGGCCGAGCACCCGAGCCCCATTGAAGTCAATGGGAGGACTCGAGCATTACACCAGGCACCCCCTGCTCTGATGAGGGGAGGGTGCCTGGTCCATAGGAAAAGGGCAGAAAAAGATGGAAACACTACAGAAATGGTTCAGGGACAGCATAGGGAGGATGTCTGGATGCATCTTGGACTCCAACATCGCTGCTGGGAACGATCTTTCGCCCGTAGTACGCCATTTTTACAGACTGACCATAAAACACACAAAAAGGAAAATAAAAACGACTTTAGGCGAAAAATTGTTACCAAACAATATTTGCTGTATATTTACTTGTATATCATCTGCAAATTCTCCCAAAAATTTCCTTGATTTTCAGAACTGAGGCCATGATTAAGAGGGAAACGTGCGCAGAGGCAAATTCTCCCAAAAATTTCCTTGATTTTCAGAACTGAGGCCATGATTAAGAGGGAAACGTGCGCAGAGGCAAATTCTCCCAAAAATTTCCTTGATTTTCAGAACTGAGGCCATGATTAAGAGGGAAACGTGCGCAGAGGCAAATTCTCCCAAAAATTTCCTTGATTTTCAGAACTGAGGCCATGATTAAGAGGGAAACGTGCGCAGAGGCAAATTCTCCCCAAAATTTCCTTGATTTTCAGAACTGAGGCCATGATTAAGAGGGAAACGTGCACAGAGGCAAATTCTCCCAAAAATTTCCTTGATTTTATTGAACTGAGGCCATGATTAAGAGGGAAACGTGCGCTGAGCTGACCATCTAAAACATTATGGGTGAGGGTCTGCTGCAGAGCTGACCATCCTAAACATTATATGCGAAGGCCCGCTAGTGAGCTGACGCTATAAAACATTATATGAGAGGGCCCGCTAGAGAGCTGACCCAATAAAACATTATATGAGAAGGCCCGCTGGTGAGCTGACCTATATAAAAATTGGCAAACAGGGCCCGCTGGTGAGCTGACCCTATATAAAAATTATATCACAGGGCCCGCTGGTGAGCTGGCCCTATATAAAAATTATAGCACAGGGCATATGGAAGAGGAGGAGGAGGATGAGAAGATTAAGAGTCAACCATATACCTGTTTTTTGGGTGGAAGGGGTGAATGGGAATACAGAGTATTCCCATCATTGTAAATAATATATGTAAAGTGAGTTTATGTTCCCCCGGGGCTTTCCTCCAGTGGAGTGGAGAAGTCAGGGGAAATCCAGGCCTTGTTCATTTTTATAAGTGTCAACCTATCAGCATTGTCGGTGGAAAGGCGGATACGCTTATCTGTTATGATGCCACCAGCAGCACTAAATACCCGCTCAGACAGAACGCTGGCGGCAGGGCAGGCCAGCACCTCCAAGGCGTAGAGTGCCAGTTCATACCACGTGTCCAGCTTGGACACCCAGTAGTTGTAAGGCACAGAGGGATCATTGAGGACGCTGACACGGTCTGCTACGTACTCCTTCACCATCTTCCAAAACTTTTCCCTCCTTGTGACACTAGGCTGCGCATCAGGGTGAGGGTGCTGGCGGGGTGTCATGAAGGTGTCCCACGCCTTGGAGAGTGTTGCCCTGCCTTTCTCGGAACTGCTGTGTGCTCCCCTTTTCTCCCCTTCTCGGTTGGCCAAGGTAGCACGTACTCTGCCGCCAGCGTTGTCAGATGGAAAATTTTGGAGCAATTTTTCGACAAGAACCTTCTGGTATTGCACCATTTTGCTTGTCCTCTCCACCGGAGGAATGAGAGATGAGAAATTCTCTTTGTAGCGGGGGTCCAGAAGGGTGAACACCCAGTAATCCGTGTTGTTTAAAATGCGTATAACGCGTGGGTCACGGGAAAGGCAGCCTAACATAAAGTCAGCCATGTGTGCCAGAGTACCAACAGTCAAGATTTCGCTGTCCTCACCAGGAGGATGACTCTCAATCTCCTCATCCTCTTCCTCCTCTTCTGCCCACCCACGCTGAAGAGATGGAACTAAAGTTCCATGGCTACCCTCTGTAGCGGAGGCAACCGTGTCTTCCTCCTCCTCCTCCTCCTCCTCCTCCGCCTCCTCCAATTGTCGCTGAGAAGACGAAGTGAGGGTGCTCTGGCTATCACCTTGTGTAAGCTCTTCCTCCCCCATTTCCACCTCTTCCACATGCAAAGCGTCGGTTTTAATTGTGAGCAGCGAGCGTTTCAGTAGACACAGAAGTGGGATGGTTACACTGATAATAGCGTTATCGCCGCTCACCATCTGTGTCGATTCCTCAAAATTGCGTAAAACCTCACAGAGGTCTGACATCCATTCCCACTCCTCACTTCTGATTACAGGAAGTTGAACGGAGAGGCGACGACCGTGTAACAGCTGGTACTCCACTACTGCCCTCTGCTGCTCACAAAGCCGGGCCAACATGTGGAAGGTGGAGTTCCAGCGCGTGCTCACGTCACACAGCAGCCGGTGAGCTGGCAATTGTAAGCGCTGCTGCAGCTTCAACAGGCCGGCCGAAGCTGTAGATGACTTACGGAAATGTGCACACACGCGGCGCACCTTCGTCAAGAGATCATGCACATTGGGGTAGGTTTTTAGAAATCGCTGCACCACTAAATTAAATACATGCGCTAGGCATGGTACGTGTGTGAGCTTGCCGAGCTCCAAAGCCGCCACCAAGTTACGCCCATTATCACACACAACCATGCCTGGTTGCAGGTTGAGTGGCGAGAGCCACTGCTCGGTCTGGTGACTAATCCCCTGCAACAGCTCTGAGGCCGTGTGCTGTTTGTCCCCAAGGCAGATCAGCTTCAGCACGGCCTGTTGACGCTTCCCCACTGCAGTGCTACACTGCTTCCAGCTACTGGCTGATGGGGGAGTGGCGCTGCGTGTAGATAATTCGGAGGTGGAAACGGAGGAGGAGGAGCCAATAACGTAGGTGCTGGTGGAAACCCTGATGGAGGTAGGGCCCGCAATCCTCGGCGTGGGTAGCACCCGTGCCATCCCAGGGTCCGAGTCGCTCCCAGCCTCCACGACATTCACCCAGTGTGCCGTCAGGGAAATGTAGCGTCCCTGGCCACAAGCACTTGTCCATGTGTCAGTCGTTAAGTGGACCTTCCCAGTAACTGCGTTGGTCAGGGCACGGGTGATGTTACGGGACACATGGTGGTGTAATGCGGGGATGGCACACCGGGAAAAGTAGTGGCGGCTGGGGACCGCGTACCGAGGGACAGCTGCTGCCATCAGGCTGCGGAAGGACTCAGTGTCCACAAGCCTAAATGGCAGCATTTCGATGGCCAGTAATTTGGAAAGGTGTGAGGTTAGTGCTATGGCCTGTGGGTGGGTGGCTGGGTACTTTCTCTTGCGCTCAAATGCCTGGGGTAACGACATTTGGATGCTGTGCTGGGACAGGGAAGTGGATGTGGTCGCTGATGGTGCTTCAGATGGTACAGGTGCAGGGCGGGAGGTATGCGGGCCTGCGCCTTCGACAGGCGATTGGCCGGCACCGAAAACAGGGGAAGAGGAGGCAGTGGTGTGGCCTGCAGACACAGATGGGCGATCCAGGCGTTCCTCCCACTTACTACGGTGCTTGGATGCCATGTGTCGGATCATGCTGGTGGTGGTGAGGTTTCTAGTGTTCATGCCTCGGCTCATTCTGGTGTGGCACAGGTTGCAAACTACAATTCTATTGTCGTCCGCACTTTCCTTAAAAAAACGCCATACCGCGGAACACCTACCCTTTGGCAAGGTAGATTTACGCAAGGGGGTGCTCCGTGGAACATTTGCGGGCCGGTTTGGTGCGGTCCTCCTTCTTTCTGTAGCCACACCACTGCCTCTTCCAGCCTGTTGCGGTGCTGCAGATGGCTCACCCTCAGGACTGCTGACATCGCTCGGCTCTACACCTTCCCAGGTGGGGTCAGTCACCTCATCGTCCACCAAGTCCTCCTCCACTTCCTCACTCTGATCATCCTCCTCAAGTCTTGATCCCACCACATACTCAGTCATTGACAACTGTATAACATTCTCCTCAACAAGGTCTTGAGACGGAAATAGTGGTTGATTTAATGGCAACTGTGTCTCATCATCATCATCATCATCCACTACTTCCTTTGACCTTAAATGCCGTTCACATCTGTCATCTTCTTGTGATTGGGTAGCCTCTAGAGGTTGTGAATCAGGGCACAAGATGTCATGTTCCTCTGCAAGCGTGCTTGGAGAGAGGGTCAAATGAAGGATTGGTGATGAGACGAGCTCCTCACTATATCCCAGTATGGGATCACTTCTTTGACCAGACCGTGTATGGTGGGAGGAAGGATGATCAGAGTGAGGATTATTTTGACCAGACTCTTGGCTACTGAGAGTGGACTTGGTGGAAGACAGGGTGGTGCTTAACCGACTGGAAGCAGTATCAGCTGTCATCCAACCGACCACCTGTTCGCAGTGGTCGGACCTCGAGAGTGATGTCCTGCGACGCCCTGTAAAATTACACATGAAGCTAGGTATGGTGGATGTCTTTCTTTCTTGTGCTCTGGCACCAGGCACAGTTTCTCCGCATCCTGACCCGCGCCCTGAACTTTCAGGATCACGTCCACTTCCCCGTCCCTTTTTACCCGCCTTCTTCATCTTACACAGAATATGTGACTTTAATATTTGAGTTTGAAAACTTAACAGTATTTCTTACTATTCTGCAACTCTGCAGAGTACACAGAATAGGCTGCTAAACGGCGGTGAAACACACTGAATGGAATATGTGACTTTAATATTTGAGTTTGAAAACTTAACAGTATTTCTTACTATTCTGCAACTCTGCAGAGTACACAGAATAGGCTGCTAAACGGCGGTGAAACACACTGAATGGAATATGTGACTTTAATATTTGAGTTTGAAAACTTAACAGTATTTCTTACTATTCTGCAACTGTGCAGAGTACACAGAATAGGCTGCTAAACGGCGGTGAAACACACTGAATGGAATATGTGACTTTAATATTTGAGTTTGAAAACTTAACAGTATTTCTTACTATTCTGCAACTGTGCAGAGTACACAGAATAGGCTGCTAAACGGCGGTGAAACACACTGAATGGAATATGTGACTTTAATATTTGAGTTTGAAAACTTAACAGTATTTCTTACTATTCTGCAACTGTGCAGAGTACACAGAATAGGCTGCTAAACGGCGGTGATACACACTGAATGGAATATGTGACTTTGATATTTGAGTTTGAAAACTTAACACTATTTCTTACTATTCTGCAACTGTGCAGAGTACACAGAATAGGCTGCTAAACGGCGGTGAAACACACTGAATGGAATATGTGACTTTAATATTTGAGTTTGAAAACTTAACAGTATTTCTTACTATTCTGCAACTGTGCAGAGTACACAGAATAGGCTGCTAAACGGCGGTGAAACACACTGAATGGAATATGTGACTTTAATATTTGAGTTTGAAAACTTAACAGTATTTCTTACTATTCTGCAACTGTGCAGAGTACACAGAATAGGCTGCTAAACGGCGGTGAAACACACTGAATGGAATATGTGACTTTAATATTTGAGTTTGAAAACTTAACAGTATTTCTTACTATTCTGCAACTGTGCAGAGTACACAGAATAGGCTGCTAAACGGCGGTGATACACACTGAATGGAATATGTGACTTTGATATTTGAGTTTGAAAACTTAACAGTATTTCTTACTATTCTGCAACTCTGCAGAGTACACAGAATAGGCTGCTAAACGGCGGTGAAACACACTGAATGGAATATGTGACTTTAATATTTGAGTTTGAAAACTTAACAGTATTTCTTCCTATTCTGCAACTCTGCACAGTACACAGAATGTGCTGCTAAACTGCGGCGAAGCACACTGAATGGAATATGTGACTTTGATATTTTAGTTTGAAGACTTAACAGTATTTCTTCCTATTCTGCAACTCTGCACAGTACACAGAATGTGCTGCTAAACTGCGGCGAAGCACACTGAATGGAATATGTGACTTTGATATTTTAGTTTGAAGACTTAACAGAATGTGCTCTAATCTGCAACTTTGCACACTAAACAGAATGTGCTCTAATCTGCAACTTTGCACACTAAACAGAATGTGCTCTAATCTGCAACTTTGCACACTAAACAGAATGTGCTCTAATCTGCAACTGTGCACACTAAACAGAATGTGCTCTAATCTGCAACTTTTCACACTAAACAGAATATTTTTTTTTGTTTTTTTTTGTTTTTTTCCCCCCACACAAAATAACCTGCTGCCCCCACACACAGTAGTCCTAAAAAGGACTTTTGGTTCTTTTTTTGCACAATTTTTGTTTTTTTCCTCCCTACACTGCCTTTCCCTTCCTATCCTCAGCTCTCCCTGGCTCAGACTGAGCCGAACTCGATGGTCAGGTGCTATACAGCACCCGACCACGGGTTCTGGCCAGCCAATCAGTGTAATGCCAGCAGCCAACATGGCTGCTGGCATTACACCGATGTCAGAGCCTCCCTGCACGTTTATTGGCTGCGCAGCAGCCGCAAAACGTGCGGGGAGGAGACCCGAACATGGCGGGCGAGCACATGCGGTACTCGTACGAGTACCGCCATGTGCCGAGCAGAGCGATGCTCGAGCCGATCCGAGCATCGGCCGAGCATGCTCGCTCAACACTACTACCCACCTGACCATTCTTAGAACTCTGCCTGCATTTGACCCTTTGGCTATCCTCCTGACCATCCATTCGGAAGCTATCAGCTCTGACCTTTGGCATCCCTCCTGACTAGTCTTCTGGCTGTCCGTCCACCTTCTCCTTCCTGTTCCTTTTTGAGCCTGTGACTCAGGGGGGTCCTCAGTTTCCTGTCTGGGGCTCTCCCTCTGTCTGGGTTCTTAGTTTGGGCTCCTCCTGCTATTGGGTTCCTACTCTGCCTGAGTCCTTTCCCTCATCTGTCTACTCTCTGACTATCTGGCTTTCTGCTAGTTCTTTGTGGGGTAATTGTTTCCCATAGAGTACGGTTCAGCAAGCGTACATACCAAACCCTTTTTCTTCTTGGTACCTACAACAGTTTTCTGACAATACCTGTAACAAATAATTATCCACATTAATCTGTCTGTGTACTTTCAATGCTTTTGTTTAATCTCAAAGGGCTTATAGTGGATAATCTAAAGATCCAGTAGGATTCACGATTGATGAGTCTCTGTAACCTATTTTGCCCCGGATTAATCCACTCTGTAGTGTTACAGCTTACCTTGGTTTCAGTGTCATCTGCAGGCTCGAGGCTTCAAGCATGCAGCAGGCCTCTGTTTTATGTGTTTGCTTCCTGTAGTCTCCTCCTACCTACTTCCTCCCTCTGAGCTGCTCCTCCTACCTAATTCCTGAGGAGGGGTTTAAAGGGCTGACTGAGTCCTGACTCAGTTGCCCTTGTGTTGTTGTACAATACAGTTCTGTTTCCCTTGGGCTCTGTGTATGACCTAGTTTGATTGACCATCCATTCTGGTGCTGACCTGTGGCTCTGTCTGACTACTCTTTTTCCTGCTCCCATTGTGTAGTGGACATCCAATCTGGTGCGGACCTGTGGCTCTGGCTGACTACATGAACTGTGTATGACCTGTCCTGTCTGTCCATCCATTCTGGTGTTGACCTGTGGCTCTGTCTGATCATTCTCCTTGTGTGTTCCGATTTGGGCTAGACATTCTTTCTGGTGCAAATCTGTGGCTCTGGCTGACTACCCGCTCCATGTATGATGTGGCTTGTCTGACTACCCACTCTGGTGTTGACCTGGGGCTCTGTCCACTGCGCGTCCAGCATACCAACGCTTCAGTGGATATCCTATCTGGTGCAAACCTGTGGCTCTGGTTGACTACCCGCTCTGTGTATGACCCGGCTTGTCTGACTATCCTTTCTGGTGTTGACTAGGAGGCTCTGTCTGTTTCCTCCGTGTGATGGTACCCGCTCCACAGACACCCAGCCTAGTGCAGACGTGGGGCTCTATCAGACTCCTAACTTACTGACTGCAGGCTGAGTCAGTGCCAGCCCTTTGGGCATTCCAAATTATCTCAAGGCTCCAGTAGGCTGAGGCCTAGTCTCGGACAGTGTGGTGGATCTATTGGTGGACTGCTATTTCTGATACAGTGCTTGCCTCTTTGATCACCCGGCTTGCCACACAGTATTTTAAGTGATAACACTTATTTCACACCTATAATAAGTTCTAACATATAGGAACGATTACAAAGCTTGTAGGTCTTGCTTTAATTTATACCAAGATCTAAAGCGGATGCTTTAATAATTATAGTGTGAATGCTATCACTATGCTCTGTGAACAATTACATACACCAGAGCTACTACCGGTACTGAATAATAAGGAATGCTAATGTGTAACACAAAATTAATAACCAGTCATAAGAAGAAGCAAGTGATTTAAATAATCACCTGCCTATTGTTAACTCTTTCCCTGGAAAATAGACCGGCTTGCTGGCTCACTGTTAAACTGCTAATACAGTCTCATCAGCTGTTCACTGCCTGACATAATATATTTTATTAGAGAGTATAAATAATATATATTCAACAAGGCATTAGCTGGCTTGCCTGTAGAGATACAACATGCATACACACGTACAAAATTGTCCACACGACGGGGCACTTAACCGGCTTGCCAATGATTAATTATTAAGACACCTCTACCTGTTCTAAACGAAGCATCCACTGACCATAAATAGTGTCCAAGTGGACATATCTTTACCAGATATGAATCAGCATGCCAGTATATATACTGCAAGAGCGATAAATATCTTATCTTAAATGCCGGGGCACTAAACCGGCTTGCCAATAATGAATTAAAAATAAGAAAGAAGACACGCCATGCCTGACACGCGTTTCGCCAATCTTCATTGGAAGCAACATTTGAATTGCCATTGCTACTCTACTGCTACTATATATACCCCTAAAAGTTCAGGTGGATGTTGGGAGGGGTATTGATTGTGATAATGAGTGGTTATGAGACATGTCAATCAATGTAGAGATGATGACATTTATGACAAGCACGTTAAAGCCTAACCCCTCACAAAGGAAATCAGGAGCTACTTTTGCTCTGTCCCTGTCTCTCCACAAGGGCACCAATAATTGAGAAGGAAATCTAAGAGGAAGAAGAACAAAGAAACCAAGCCTGAGCCTGAAGGTTTGATGGCGAGTGAGACACCTGGCTCCCATCAGCTTCTTGCTCTAGGGTCTGGGCATGGGAAGACATTACAACATCTTCTGGTGATCCACCTCTGTAATCATTACCTCCCCCCAGCTGATAGTGATTCTATAGATGTGAGAATGTGGCAGTTTGTGTCCACCCATTACATACTATGTGGTGCGTTGACTACACATGGCAGTGTGGTGGAGTATAATCTCAAGCATGGAATAAAGCAGCATCTGAAGAGATTCCATCCAGCAGAATATGCTAAGCTGGTGGCAGGGAGGATTCATCGTTATTATTATGTTTGCTAATTTTCATGTGTCCTTAGTGGAGCAGAAAAGGGACATAGTGACAGCAGCAGTATTTGGTTTGTGGGGGGGGATGATTTGACATTGCAGACCTAAGCATCAAGGTATTTGCTTTCAGTCGTGCCAGTTCTTTGATGTGAGTGCAGATGTGTCCATTGTTCCCAGTCCTTCCCTATTTCCTGCACAAACTGTGCACATTGGAGTTGATGATGAAAGTCACAGTTCGTTCCTGCTCTCAAGGGAAAAAGTCGTATTCCAACACACACACACACATGGTGCAGGAGGAGAAGAATCATTGGCAAAAGTGATGTTGTAGTACTGGTACTTCCTCAGGCGTATCACTGGAGCTACTGGCAAGTAGAACCATGATCATCCTCACCTGTCTCATATCACTGCTGTTGATCCCATTCCCTTAGAGCTGCATAATCATCCTGCTGCTTATACAACTTAGAAGCAGCAATAACAGCAGTAACAAATGCAGCAATGTCACCACAGCATTTGCCAATGGCTATTGGCCAGTTATCACAGTCTACCTTTTGAGGCCTAGTTAGCCTGTGCTTCCTTACTCTTGCACTGTTACAGGCACTGGCTCGGACGCTGTCACGGAGTGACTAGGAAATAACGACACTTGACAAGTACAGATGAACTTAAAATAAAACTTTATTTTAAACACAATAGTGGCAGAAATGAATAACACAATAGTGGCAGCAATGAATCACACACTTTCACGAGGCCAGGGAAGAACAGTGCACTCACTTCCTTACCCTTCACTAAACTAGTGTGATAGGCTCACGTCTGTATCCAGATGTTAGAGTAAACTCAGGCAACGAGAGCGAGTAGCTCCAGACACTGGAGCACACAGTAGCAACTCTAATTCCACCACCTCCACGAGACCAGGTGAGGACAGTGCAAGACACTTCCTCAACACTTCATTGGGCAGGTGTAGCTAGTATCCAAATGACCCTAGGAACCTTCACAGACTAGATGGGAGGACAGTGCATGGCACTTCCTCAATCTCAGCCGACAAGTGAATATAACGCAACTATACCCTACCGCTAGGGTATACCAAAGGCAAGGTAAATGGCACTTGAGGCTAGGTGATGCAACAATCAAACCGGAACGACCACGGAAGGTCAGTAACACGGACTGACTGACAAGGCAACACTCAAACCGGAACGACCACGAGAGGTCAGTAACACGGACTGACCGACAAGCGCTACTACTGGTAGCAAGTGCGGTAATAGGTAGGCCCAGGCAGCAAAGATCCCAATATCTGGGGCTGGGTAGCCAAGGCTGGTAATCGCAACAGGAACTCAACAGAGGGAGAGTAACCAGAGGCAGCCAGGGGTTAGAGCTGGATCGGGTAGTCAGACGAAGCCAGTGGTCAGAGCCGGATCGGGTAGTCAGACGTAGCCAGGAGTCAAAGCCGGAATGGGTAGTCAGATGTAGCCAGGAGTCAGAGCCGGAACGAGTAGTCAGACGGAGCAGGAGTAATACACAGGAACAGAAATGGACCAACACAGCACTAGAATCAAGTACATCACGAAAGGGCAAAGGTAATAGGACATGCTGAGGTTTAAAAGGCCTGGCAGGTGAGCGGAGACATCACATGACATAGTGACCTATAAGAATAGCAACTTGCATAGAGCGACTGCCAGGAAGTAACAATGTTGCTGTTGCAGCAATTATGGAGGCAATCACGGGCACCATGATAGATGCGAAGAAGGAAGAGCGCAAACCACCAAGCCAATGTTCAATATTATTATCAATATGGACTCAATGTTATACTCACAATTTGAAGTTCAAATAGCTGGTACTCCAACAACCAGCTATAGCAAATGGGGAATATAGACTGCCCAGTTACAGTCAACCAATCTCAGCAAAAGAACTCAGGATCCTCCAAATATTATATATAATTATAGATTGACCGCTTACTATTTTATTATATCTTTGCCATTATCGGCTAGTCCCCGAAACGCGTCATATATATGTCAAATTATTTTGGCTGAATTAATTTTTTTAGAATATGGCATATTATCGATATATTTTAATAAATTATATATAATATTTGGAGGATCCTGAGTTCTTTTGCTGAGATTGGTTGACTGTAACGGGGCAGTCTATATTCCCCGTTTGCTATAGCTGGTTTTTGGAGTACCAGCTATTTGAACTTCAAATTGTGAGTATAACATTGAGTCCATATTGATAATAATATTGAACATTGGCTTGGTGGTTTGCGCTCTTCCTTCTTCGTATGTTTCTGTGTTTAAGGCTTCCTATCCAATTGAGGAGTGTTTTTTGAAGATGCAGCATCTACTCTTGCCAGTTGACTGAGTGGGGGGCAGTTCGATTCCTCCATATATTAATGCTGATCACTATTAGTGATCTTGAATATTGTGAGTACGGTGTATATTGGTGGTGGTCCTTTATTGGCAAAACTTATTGCACTAGGGAGCGCCCTTCTCTTTTTCTGTTTTTTTGCATATACCATGATAGATGCCTGTTTATGGGCCTATTCTGGGTGCCTAATTGGGTCCCACCTCCTTCTGCTCCTTTATAATGCTCCTTGGGGCTAGGAGTCATTGCTCTTACATGGTGTTCCTGCTTGTTACTCTTTGCTCTCTGTTGTGACCTGTGTTTGCCTGAGAATCTCGCCCTGTATATGACCCCAGTATCACGGTGCCCATGATATACGGGCGACATTTTGACATGTTTACTTCCTGATTTCTTTTATTAGCTACACTGTCTTTGCTCCTCCCAGTGACAGCCTTTAAATACCTTGGGCTGTCACTTATGCACTGCCCTTTCGTGGTGTATCCATTGCCTAGCTCTTGTTCCGTTACACTCATATGATACCAGTGTATGACCCGGACTGTCTGACTATTCTGCCTGTTTACCGTTCCTGCTCTGTGTACCGACCCGGATTGGCTGACGTTCCTGCTCTGTGTACCAACCCGGATTGGCTGACGTTCCTGCTTCATGTATCGACCCAGCCTGGCTGACGTTCCTGCTCTGTGTACTGACCCGGCTTGACTGGCGATCCTGCTCTGTGTACCGACCTGGCTTGCCTGACGTTCCTGTTCTGTGTACCGACCTGGCTGGGCTGAAGTTCCTGTTCCTGTACTGTTCCTGCTTGCTAGTCTTCCTGCTCCTGCTGTGTGGCCTGAGTTGCTCACGCTTTCTGTGGTCTTACCAGACCTCCAGTTGCCTCTGTTCTGTGCAGTAGTCCAGTCCGTGATCGGCTCGCTCATAGTGCCTGTTGCTCCTTCCCGGTAGTTTCCGGTTGCACCACGATCGCTTGGTCTGTTACTGCTGTCCCTGAGGTTGGGTTACTGTTGGGCGCCTCAGGATATTTCACATCTGCAGACCGGAGCATTCGTTAACCCCTTGCAGGGCGGTGCTGGGCACTTGTATCTGTATCGGTAGTCTCTGTTTGGGCGTACGTTGCTCCATGCGGTGCTAAGCACTGGGTCTCATTATCCTTGCAGTCTCCGGTGGGCGTTCACTATATCATTGGCAGCCACCTTCCTATGGTGCCTTGTAGTCAGTTCTATTCTGGCTTCACCTGTTCCTTGTGATTCCAGTCATTACTGATACTCTCTGTGTAGAGAGCTACATTGGGCCTTCCACTATTAGGGCCAGCTACTGTCCTTGGCTAAAGATGAGCGAGCACCCCGATGCTCGGGTGCTCGGGTGCTCTGACCGAGCACCCCCTGATGCTCGAGTGCTCGGCCGAGCACCCGAGCCCCATTCAAATGAATGGGAGCACTCGAGCATTAAACCAGGCACCCCCTGCTCTGATGAGCGGAGGGTGCCTGGTCAATGTCCCCCTTCATCTCCGCTATGCCCCTCTTCCACAATGTCCCCCTTCATCTCCTATGCCATAGCGGAGATGAAGGGGGACATTGTGGAAGAGGGGCATAGCGGAGATGAAGGGGGACATTGTGGAAGAGGGGCATAGACTCTATGCCCCTCTTCCACAATGTCCCCCTTCATCTCCGCTATGCCCCTCTTCCACAATGTCCCCCTTCATCTCCTCTATGGCATAGGAGATGAAGGGGGACATTGTGGAAGAGGGGCATAGCGGAGATGAAGGGGCACATTGTGGAAGACGGGCATAGCGGAGATGAAGGGGGACATTGTGGAAGAGGGGCATAGAGTCTATGCCCCTCTTCCATAATGTCCCCCTTCATCTCCGCAATGCCCCCTTCATCTCCGCAATGCCCCCGTACCTCCATTCCCTGGTGGTCCAGCGGAGCGTCTTCGGATCTGTGCCTCTTCCGGCACAGATCCTCTTCACCCGAGCATGTCGGGCGAGCACATGGCGGTACTCGTACGAGTACCGCCATGTGCAGAGCAGAGCGATGCTCGAGCCGATCCGAGCATCGGCCGAGCACGCTCGCTCAACACTATCCTTGGCCTAATAATTATCATTCTGTCATATTTACACCGTATCATATGAGTTTTACCTGACCTGTGTCAGTATTGTATATTGTATGTACATACTGGACCCGTGTGGATTAATCATATCATTGTAACCTGTCCTGTGTCAGTTTACCATTTATCTGTATGCTGGGCCCGCGAGGGTTACTGATATTCCTTGTGTGCTAATAAAACTGTGTTTTACCAAAACCTTCCGTTTCTGAGTGTACTAATCCGTAACACCCAGCTTGTCTGACTACCCACATTGGTTCTGACCTGTGGCTCTTGCTGACCACTCGCTCTGTGTATGACCCCGGCTTGTCTGACTACTCACATTGGCTCTTCTGACCTGTGACTCTGGCTGCCTACTCGCTCCCTACACTACCTGCTTGCCTGACCTGTAGTCTTGGTGCTTCCTGGCTCTGTTCTGTTCTCACTCTCTGTTGCCTCCGTTCGCAGACCAAGTAGTGACTTACACATATTCTACCATTCTCCTGTTGTCCCACTTGAGCCGATTCCCTAGTCTTGAGATCTTGAGTAGTGCAATGCACAGCACAGTGTCCAGCTCTGGAGGGACCTTGGGTCCTATTTACATATGTCTGGGGTTCTGTGTGGGCTCTACCATTATTGTTGTTATAATAAATAAAGGTGGTTATATTTTATCTTTGTGTCCGTCCTTATTTGCCTGATTACCATGACACCAATGTCCACCATAAAATTACCTGCTGGCACTTGGCCAGTAGGGCATTTTTTTTTCTCAGGGCTTGATCTCTCAAACAAGAGGCCTATATAAAAATTATTTCAGGTGGCTTGTTTCTTACAAGTCCAAGTCTACAAATCACTGTTTCCTTATGCCTCTAACAAACCTGAGTCTAACAAATCATCACTGATTCCTCAGGGCTTGTGCCTCTAACAAGTCAAATTCCAGCAAATTAATGTTTCCTCAGGGCTTGGGTCTAAAAAGTCTAAGTCCTGCAAATCAGTTTCCTCAGGGGTTGTGCTTTACAAGTCTAATTACTACAAATCAATGTTTCCTCAGGGCATTTACCTAAAAAGTCTAAGTCCTACAAAGCAATTGTTCCTTAGGGCATAGGCTTCTAACAAACAAATCATCAATGATTCCTCAGGGCTTGTGCCTCTAACAAACCTGAGTGCAACAAATCACTGATTTCTCAGGGCTTATGCCTCTAACAAGTCAAATTCCAACAAATTAATGTTTCCTCAGGGATTGGGTCTAAAAAGTCTAAGTCCTTCAAATCAATGTTTCCTCAGGGGTTGTGCCTAACAAGCCTAATTACTATAAATCAATGTTTCCTCAGGGCATTTACCTAAAAAGTCCTACAAATCAATTGTTCCTTAGGGTTTAGGCCTCTAACAACAAGTCTAAGTCCTTCAAATCAATGTTTCCTCGGGGGTTGTGCCTAACAAGTCTATGTCCTACAAATCAATTGTTCCTTAGGGCTTGGGCCTCTAACAACAAGTCTAAGTCCTTCAAATCATTATTTCCTCAGGGTTTGTGCCTAACAAGTCCTACATATCAATTGTTTCTCAGGGCATAGGCCCCTAACAACAAGTCTAAGTCCTTCAAATCAATGTTTCCTCGGGGCTGTGCCTAACAAGTCTAAGTCCTACAAATCAATTGTTTCTTAGGGCTTGGGCCTCTAACAACAAGTCTAAGTCCTTCAAATCAATGTTTCCTCAGGGCTTGTGCCTAAAAAGTCTAATTCCTACAAATAAATGATTCCAGAGGGCATGTACATAGAAAGTCTAAGACCTACAAATCAATGTCTCCTCAGGGCTTGGAACTCTAATAAGTCTAAGTCCTACAAATTAATGTTTCCTCAGGGCTTGTTCCTAAAAAGTGTAAGACTTTCAAATCAATAATTCTTCAGGGCTTGTTCCTTTCAAGTCCTTCATATCAATTGTTCCTCAGGGCTAGGGCCTCTAACAACAAGTCTAAGTCCTTCAAATCAATATTTCCTCAGGATTTGTGCCTAACAAGTGTAAGTCTTACAAATCAATGTTTACTCAAGACTTGGGCCTTTAACAAGTTGCTTTGCAATGCATTGCATACCCCTCTGGCACTTAAAGGGTTAATACATTTGACTTATGGCTTTTTAACTGTGTTCTTGCAGATCTGTAATACCATTCCCCACTAAGGAAGGTCAGGTTAAGGGAAGGAGGCATCTATCCTGGGCCCCTACTGAACTACTTGAGTTATACAGTTTTAGAGATGCCTTATTGACAAAATTTAAATAAACTAGCTATGCTTATGATTAGAGATAGGCCTAAAAAAAAAACAGGAGAAAAATGGCACTTTTTACCAAGCGACACATTTTTTATGAAAAGTAGAGTTTTCCCTTTTTTTTTCTCCTAGCTCATTTCATTAAAATCAATGGGACATTTCCTTTCTTTTCCCACAGGCATAGTATAAAAGGGGTATCAGGTTCCCACAGCTTTCCATTCTGTGTTTGTGCGAGGAAAAGAAAACAGCACATATTTGAGCTACAGACCAATAAAGTGTAGTTGAAGCTTAGTTTAGGGAGTCTAGAAGGCAGGAAATCTGTTCTCTGAATTAGGGGAGTCTGGTGGAATCTGGGGAACAGGAAGGGAGAAAGGAGGTTGACCCACATTTCCCCAGTCTGACTGTGATCCAAGTTTCTTACTGATCTGGCTGTTATCACTGTGTCAGGGGATCCTGGAGGTGTGAGAAGGGAGCAAAATAGAATTATTCCAAATACCCCAAATTCTGTGTGACTGACTGTGTACACACAGGCAGAGGTGATCCAAGTTTCTTCCTGATCTGTCTGTTATCTTTCTGCTAAGGGAAGTCTGGAGAAAGAAGCAGTTGTGGTTTTTTTCCGCAGTGCTAAGGATGGGGTGAATAGTTAAATCAAAAATAAAATTAAAATTAAAAAATATAGAGTATTTTGTAGAAGGTCAGGGCAAACTGTGGGCAATGCTGAAGATGACCTAATTACTGATGATAATGATGATGATGATGATGATGATAATGATGTAAATCTAGAATATATCCCTCCAGCATCCTCCTCTTCTTCAGATACGGAAGAAGTTGAGAGGGAGAGAGATGATGACATTTCCAGAAAGTTAGCTGAAAGGCAAACACTAATCATCAGCTTCTTAGTACTGGCGCACGATCTTAGCGTTCCAGTGAGTGTTCGAGTTCAGTCTCGGTCCTTGATTCTCGTGTTCCTGTTTCCTATTTCTCTGTTGTGATTTCCTCTTTGCTGACTCAACATCTGACTATGCTTCAGCCTCCCTTTTCTGTATCTCTACCGTGATATGATAACTAGCTGTCAACCCAGGCTCTCCTATTATCACGGTGCCCGTGCTTTTGCTGGCGACATTGTTATGTCAAAACTACCTGATTCTCTTTTATTGGCTACTGTGGATTGTCTCCGCCCAGCCCTAGCCTTTTTATACTGAGCCCTGTCACTTCAGCGCTGCCTTTCGTGGTGTACCAGTTGCTACTGCTTGTTCCTGTTATTCGTGTGAATCCTGTGTATAACCCGGACTGTTTGACTATTCTGCCTGATTTATGTTCCTGCTCCGTGTACTGACCCGGATTGGCTGATGTTCCTGCTCTGTGTACCGACCTGGCTTGGCTGACATTCCTGCTCTGTGTACCGACTCAGATTGGCTGACTTTCCTGCCCCGTGTACCGAACCGGATTGGCTGACGTTCCTGCTCTGTGTACCGAACCGGATTGGCTGATGTTCCTGCTCTGTGTACCTCCCGGTACTATACTATCCAGTTGCCTGCCATTCGGAGGTCCTTCCTCCATATCGTTGCTGTCCCTGACAGTCACTGTTGCCTCCATCTATCTACGTGCAGCGCTGATTCGTGACCCTGCGATACTACCTTGCGCTGTTATCCTTTCACTACGGTGTTAGGTGTTGTGGTTGCACCCGGTACGCTTGACCTGCTTGTTCTTACCTACTGAGGTTGGGTGGTTTCTGGGTGCCTCGGTTAGCCTCTGGTTCTAGGCAGTATTGTCCAGGTCTGAGCGTATGTTCACCATTACGGTTTGGTGCTACAGCGCGTCAGGGTCACAGCTCTGCTCTGTCATCCGGGAGTTTCGAGTGACTCTCTGTCTGTCGGTATTGGTTGTCCTCATTACACGGCAGTCCGCCTTTGTTGCCTATAGTACCCTTCAGTCTGTAGCCTTCCTTAGACTGCTAAGGTATTTGTCCACTGGTCTCTTGTTCCGGGCCTGCGTTTGCTCAGTTTGCCTAGTCTCTACCTTACTGTTCTGTGGGATAGTAAAGGCCTCCTCTCAGTCACCTATGGGTGATCTGCCGATTGGGCTCATTCCCTGAGTAGGGAGTCTCCGTTGTCTGTGGCACTATTAAGGCCTGCTGGTGTTCCTGGCCTAGCAGTGTCATTGCTCATTTGTGTACCAGATTCACACAAACTCTGACCTGACCTGTGTCAGTATTGTACCTTGGGTACCTGCTGGGCCTGAGTAGGTTACTGCGCTCCTTGTGACCTGACCTGTGTCAGTATTGTACCTTTGGTACCTGCTGGGCCTGAGTGGGTTACTACACCCTCTGTGACCTGACCTGTGTCATAACATCTGTATCTACTGGACCTGCGGGGGTTACTATTCATTTTTGTTGCCTGACCTGTGTCAGGTATTGTATATTTGTATGTACTGGACCTGCAGGGGTCACATGATCATTGTGCTATTAATAAAACTGTGTTTTACCAAACCTTCTCTGTCTGAGTGTCTAATAAACCGTAACACCTATCTGATTATCCTTTGGCCTGCTGATTCTGTACCTCTCCTGCCCTGTTGTTGCTGACCCTGCTAGTCTGACCATCCATATACATTGTTACTGCCCAGTTGAAGTTCGACTTCTCAGGACACCAGTCAGTTCACCTGTGTAGCTCAGCAGGTTTGACTCTTTGACTATCAGTTGAATGATTGTTCCTGGACAGTCGGAGCTCGACTTATCAGACCCTCAATTGGTTTCCTGTACCAGCTCCATTTGAGTTCGATTTCCAGTATCAGCACAGTCAGAGTTCGACTATCAGTGTCTGCTGAGTGGATGTTTGAATCCTCGACCTTCAGTCCATCTACAGATCCTGTTCATCAGTGATTTGACTCTGTCTCTTCATTCTACTAAGGTACCCTTTTGCTGTTGTTGTAACCTTTATATATATAATATATATAATATAGCTCCATTAGGTATAACCTACACCCTACAAATTTATCTAGGGTATGGGCCTTTTCTCCGTCCTTGGCCACAGCACGACTGTTGTAGGAGTAGTCCACACCAGCCAGCTACACTCTCTATACTGTACTCTCTAGCTTCTCGCCTACTGAGAGTCTCCTTGGTTATTCAGTGGGTATCCTATCATTGTACTTCCTGTTTATTGTGTTTTCTGTTGTATGTTCATCAGTTGGGTATCTATTCCTGCCAGCATTGCTCACTGGCAGCCTTCTCTAGCCCTCACCTAATGAGACTATTATTATCTTCTTTTCCATACCAGTCATTACACCTGAACACTATAGGTAAAAGGTGGTACGGTGTTAGCCATTAACCTGGACACTAATATATCAAAACTGACCAACTTATGGAAGGTTATTAAAAATAGCTACACCCATTCTCAGCCCTCAAGTATGAAAACAGGCAATGGAACAAAACAATGCACTATATCTTTAGTTAATGCATTCAACAACTCATTCATTGGATGTGCCACCTCCCGGATTACACAAAACAAATGTAATGCAGAAGTAGAAACATTCATTGAACAGTCTGTCACCTTCCCCCTGGTCCACAGCACTGCTGAATTAAATTGTATGCGAGTGTCTGATTGTTAAACATATGACCACCTCCTCAACCCAAAAATGAAATCACAGTCTAGGCCTGACCAGGTGTTGGTGATGTTACTAATGTTCTGTGACTCACTCATTGCCCATCCAATTGCATCCATAATTAATGCCTCCTTGTCATCTGGGTATATGCCTAAAGCCTGGAAATTGGCTAAAGATGTGCCAGTCCACAAAAGTGGAGATAAAATGTGGTATCAAATTATAAACCAATATCCTTACACCCCATATTATCTAAAGTCCTGGAAACGGTCCACCTGAAACATTTTCAGTATTACTGACTATCCAGCTTTTTCAACCCATTTCAATCAGCCACAGCCCTCCTAAAAGTATGTAGTGATAAACAGACTGGCCTGGAAAATGGTGTACTTACTGGACCTATTTTTCCTTAATTTTGCAAAGGTACAGTAGACCATATATTCTGATAAGTTATCTCAAAAGTTCAGGATTGTGTAATCATTCTCTAAACTGGTTCCAAGAGATCTGTCAGACAACACAATATGTGTCTGCTGCTTAAAGTAAATTGTGGTTCCCCAAGGCCCCATTCTTGGCCCTCTTCTATTTTCCCTATTTATAAATGATCCCATGGTTTGCAGCAGAACAGAGGTTATAGGTCGTATGGAGAGCTGGACTGACAATATTGCTGGATTTGGACAGTTTGTCCCTTGACACTTATGTGATATTTAAAGGGATAGTAATACTTCATTTTAACTTTATTTTATTTTGTAGGCATTGAAAAAACATGAAGAATGATATAAGTCTTATCTCTGAAACCTTTATGGTTTAAGAGATATTCACAAACAAAGTATCCCCCACTATTCAACCAGATCAGAAGGGAGATGCCCAGGTAGACTGCAGAGAGGGACAATCTTCAATTAAGATAATGGAAAAAGCTGAAAAACTTGTCAAGGGGGGAAGGGCTTTCATTGTTTTCATACAAAGAAAATTGTCCCCTTCTGTTATCTGTACTGTCATACAACCAGACTCACATCTGAGAAGAGATTGTTTACACTAGGTAAAAGGGGCGGGGAGGGGAACTTTGCTTGTGAATATCTCATAAACCATAAAGGTTTGAGAGATAAGACTTATATCATTCTTTATGTTTTTTTAATGCCTACAAAATAAAATAAAGTTAAAACGAAGTGTTACTATCCCTTTAAGCAAGCCAGGCACAATATTGGGTAGAGATTTATAAACCTCTCCTGCTATCTATTTTGATCATCATTATGTTTGTTTGTTTTTTTTATTTATTTATATGAACCAATAAAGTTTTATCTTTCCTTGTGGTTCTTTTCTTCTTTCTCCTTTTCCTTTTTCAAACTTTTTTTTGTTGTCTAACCCTTTGGATGCTAGAGAGATCCCCAACATACTGATTCGCTATAAGTTGGGGCCTTCTCTAGCATCCAAGGATCAAATAAATAATAACATTATCTCAATCATTTTATGTAAACAAACTACAGATTCAATATTTTCTATAACCCTTTCAGACAGTGGCGTATTTAGCCATTGGTGAACCCCACAGCAAACATTTTTTGGGCATATCTAGAACCTATTAGAATCTGGGGCAGATTGGCACCCCTAGGATGCTGTGCCCTGGTGCAGTTGTACACTCTCCACACCATGTAATTAGGCCCTTCCTTTCAGATTTTTTTTTTGTTTTGTCTTTAACTTTTATGTCCCGTCAAACACTCCACAAACAACATGTCAAAACTCCCATAACTTAAGTGCTACTAGAGTCTACTCTTTTAGAGAGCACCTGTTCCTGGAATAGTAATATCAGCATTTAACACTGACATTAGTATGATGAATGGCCCCTTACATGCATGTTTAACCTACACTGTGCTATTTTTAACTATCTCTGTCCATTATTTTATGGTTGAAAACATTTACAGATGTCATACATTGAACTGAATATGAAGCTTTTCAGTCCTAGATGACAAAATGGTGTATGGCGTGGTCAGATTGTTAACACTTTGAGGGATTAACCCCTTCAGTGTCCAAGGAAGCAATGTGAGAAGGAGCTCCAGTGTGTTGTTTTGCAGAGTGTTGGGTACTTCTGTAGTATGCAGGAGGTATATTGAACTATGATCTCCTTTAGGAATCTTGACCTGGCTGAATGCCCCTCTGGTTTGGTTTTCAGGCATCACCACGACTGGTTTACTAATATCTACATTACTTTTGATTTATGTCACATGCTCCCTAATCTTTTGTTATATAACACTGTGTAGTCATTAACCTATAGCTATTACTTGAATAACATTATCATTGCCTAAAAAGTAGGTCAAAAACCTCTCCTTACTGTTTTTAAAGCAGGATTTGTATTTGTGTGTGGTTCTCCCATCCTGTTCCCACTCTGAGCAATTCTGAGGCCAACCAGCTATACCACAGCGACCACAAACTCCCTTTGATTTAAATGGGGCTTTAACTCCTTGAATGCTACAAAGGTTTCCAATGCAGTGCTCTGACCACAGGTGATGAAGATGACTCTCTCCTGAGTAATACAATAGCATATTTAAGAATGGTAGAGAAAGCAAAATGGAGATTTACTAAGCAGTATGATATGGAGGTTGTACCATGTCTCATTATATGCTTGTATATATTAATACTAGCAATACTGGCACGGCTTTGCCAGTGCAGCTAATGAAACAACAACTGGCTTGGTGAATTTTTAATGCTTAGGCCATTCAGCTCCAAAAAAGATGTGCAACTCATTGCAATGTACTGCATTACACAACTGTCCATTAACATGTGTGAAGTTGTGTGCGTGAGCAGGTGTATCGGCATTGTGAGCGAGAGAGTGTTTTGCATGTAAGGCACTTTGCTTGTTTTGCGCATAGTGTTTTGCTTATAGCATTTTGCATATAGCATACAGTGATTTGCATATAGTATATGGTGTATAGCATTTTAAGTATTGCTTCTGGCATTTTGCATATCTTGTATCTTCGGTGTATGGTTTTTTTCACTTATGGCATATTACATTTTGCATATAGCGTACTGTGCATAGCGTTTGGCATATAGCGCTGAACTTATAGAGTTTGGTGTAATGTGTTTGGCGGTCTGTGCATATAGTTGTGCCTTTGGCTTATATAATGTTTGGCGAATTGCGTTTTGCAAATTTCGTATAAAATTTGGCGTATGGTGCTTGTCATATTGTGTTTGGCGTATATAATTTTACATTTTGCGTGTAATGTTTTGAGTATATCATTTGGCGTATTGTGTTGTATGGGCATATTTCAGATAGCCAATAGTGTTTGGTGTATATAAAGTTTTAGGAATTGTGTTTTGCATTTGATGTGCATATCGTGTTTTTTGTTAGGCTTATTTGAGTTTTGCATATTGCGCTCAGCATATAGTGTTGTGCTTTTGGCTCATATAAAGCTTGGTGAATTGTATTTTGCATATTGTGCTTGATGTATTGAGGTTTGCATACTGAGTTTGGTGTATAGTGTTTTGCGTATTGCGAATAGCATTTGGTGTTTTGCATATATCTTTTGAAGTATAGCTTATTGTTTATCGCATTTTGTGTATTGCGTACAACATTTTGTGTAATGCGTTTGGCATATAGAATATTGCATTTGGCATTTTCTGTTTGGCATATAGTGTTTTGCATATATGATTTTGTTTATATAGTGTTATGCTTATAGAGTTGTCTGTATAGTTTTGTGCATGTAGAGTGTGTGTGTGTGTGTATATATAGAGTGTGTGTGTGTACAGTGTGGATGTCTGTGTGCATATAATATATATATATAGTGAATAGCTCCTATGGCAGTAAATTTAAATATTTGAAAAATGTTTAACTCATGTAATTCATTCTTACTTTATTTTTTTTTTACGTAATTATTTTATTTCTCTCATATATTTTCTTTTCCAAACGTGTTATATCTCTATTCCTCTTTAAAACTCTTTAATAAAAATAAAGTTTAAAAGTGTGTGCGTGTGTGTGGGGGAACGGAGCTTCCGCATCTGAAGATGGAGATGAGCTCTCTACTGAGCACCTACCTACCACTTTGCTTCCCAAACCCTTCATGACCTTGAAAATTTCAACCATGGGAATCTTAATGTCGCCCTGCCTGCACTGATGCTGAACGGGAAAACTTTGGCGGCTAAAAGAAGCGTAAGCAATGATCCATGCTTCCCACGCAGAACGCGGACATAGCCTCCATGTTACGTCAAGCCCAACACAAGACGTGACCTGGGATGCTTGCTGGTCAGACCTCTGAATCACCGCTTCTTCGTCTTATACCACAAATGCTGTGCCTCGACTGGACGGTTCGCCCATGGAGCCAGCCACTAAGGAAGATCTTCTCTCTTGCCTACTAAGGCTGATCTCCACTGCTTGGTGCTTAAAATGGCACTTAAGGTGGACATCGCCGCCCTGACCTCGGAGGTGCCATCATTGAGACACAGGATTAATCAGATCGAGGAACCTGTGGATGGTCTGCAGTGCCAATTCCACAATGTGGAACAAGTTATAGCTGAGCAACAGGACACTATCTCCCAGCTCCAATACAAATTGGATGATTTAGAGAATAGGAGCCATAGGAACAATGTTCGTATCAGGAATGTTCCGGAATCTGTTCCGCCTAAGGACTTACACTCTTTTCTGCAAAAGTTTCTTTGCCCATATTTTGGAGCTACCCCCAGATTCTCAACTCACAATTGACAGGGACCACCGAGCCTTGAAGCTGAGAAGCTCTGTTGCTGACCCTCCTAGGGACATCATTTGCAGAATGCATTACTAGGCCGACAAGGAAAGGCTTATTCTCAAGACGAGAGGTACTGATAAAATCACTTATGCGGACTGCGACATCCAGTTATATAAGGATGTCACTCCCTTCACTCTTCAGCAGAGGGGCCCTGAAGCCACTTGTTGATCACCTTAGAGCCCTGCAAATCAAGTACAAATGGGGATTCCCCTTTCAATTGCTGATACACCAAAATTGTCACTCTGTATTTTTGCTGCACCCTGAAGAGATCCAGCTGCATGCATCACTCTGGGCATATCAGCCCCTCCTCCATCAGTTGACCAAAAGAGATCCCAGGGGATCTCTCTGGAGGACAACTGGAGACTTCAATGGCACTTGGTTGGAGAGCCATTGCCAAAACGAAGGAGGAACAAGAAATCCCCAGACGGACCACGCATTCCGGTGGAGATGGAAGAGACCTGAGTTCCACTGTGGCCGCTAGATATCCATGTCTTTGGACTTGTTTTTTCCAACTTGGCTACATATATAGTGACATTAACTACTCTTATCTCCCGAGTTTTCTGTATATGAATGTATGTTCCCACTTTACACACATTGATCCCCCTTAATTGCCTCTTCTCTCATTTGGAAGTAAGGTTGACCACTGTTTATGTCTGTAGGGATTTAGGCGTTCTATCCCCGGAGTTAGCTGTTTACTTCTAATCACCTAATTATACCTTTAATGTACTAATGCCCATTATGACCTGGGGCACCTATTATATAGAACCTCTAGGATGCTATTCCATTATACCCTTGTCATATAGATTCTCCATCCTGGGAAGGGTCTGTGACACCACTCTTGGTGGGTGACACCTGTTTCTTCCCCCTGGTGCAGGCACTGCATACCCTCCTATACCTAACAGTGGATCCCAACATCCCCCAGCTGGTGCCCCCTTAAAGGATTGCATCACAACTGTGCCCTTTGCCTACATGCATCTCCGGGGGTATCCGTTCATTTGGTGGACCCTCCGTGATGGGGTGGAGTGTCGGACTGCACTTAAATTTATGGTCACTATCAGGGGAATGTGGCCTTATCTAGATTTGGTCATGGGTTCGGAATGCAGTTCCTAGTACTCCTCTGGAAGCTCCTCTAACCATTTCCTTGCCCCAAACTCAGCTACTCTCCTACAGTGTGGAGACTCCCATTGAGAATTTCCAGGTATCTCGGCAAGGTTGAAAGATAGGGCCATTCTTATTCAAGACATGTTGCTCATTACCCATGTCATAGTTTGCATGACTTTATGCTATGCTATTCCTTGCATATTCATGTTAATCTTTTTAAGAGTAACTGCTTTTTTGGATATTCTACCCCTAGGCCTATAGTCCCTTCTTGCATGTTACTCCTGGGGTGCTCTGTCACACGTTGTGACTGGACCCTCCAGGAAGCAATATTTTTCATGGTCTGGATATATCATGTTGTGCACTGTACATTTATAAGTGTGTTCAGGCATGAGCCCCACCAGTCTTGGAGTAGACAAGCTGGACTTTTCTGGACTGCCTGCGTCAGAACTAGGGTTTGAATGCTCCTCTTTATTTCCCTTAGCACCTCCCCCCCTTCCCCCTTTGTGTGGGTTTATTATATATTTTTTTCTTTCTCCCCCGCCCCCCCCCCCCCACACACACACTGGTTGCCTGTCCCCCTTCTGTTTATCCTTTCGGAGGACAGATGAGTTCTTACTCCTACCACTTGACCACTTGACCGATGACGCCTCCCATCAAAGTTATCTCTTATAATGTCAAGGGCTTGAACGGCCCGACAACACGATGATATGCAAAGAACTGTCTCTTTTGCAGGCACAAGTAGTTTTCCAACAAGACTCTTACTTGGTACAAGGCAGACATCCTAATATCTCCTCTAGAGACTTCCCCCAACTTTGGTTAGCTTCAGCTCCTTAAAAAAAAGAAAGGGGAAGCTATTTTGATCCAGAATAGTTTTCTCTGGACACATATTGGCACCCTGGCTGATCCGGAGGGCCGATACCGCTTTCTGAAATGGAAAATTGGTGCATTTGAAGATACTCTTGGTAACATCTATTGTCTTGACCAGGGCCAGCTTCCATTCCTCAGTGGGGTATTGGGTCACCTGGACTCCTTCAATCGGGGACATTCATCCTGGGGGGGGCACTTTAATCTTCCTTTATGCCTTATCTTAGATTGCTCCACCAGGAAATCTTTTCTGCATTACTTTGTCCTCAACGCATTTAATAAGCTGTTCCACACACATAATCTCATTGACTCGTGGAGATCGCTCCATATGGGTGAAAGAGATTTCAAATACTATTCTGCTGTGCACAAATCCTACTCTAGGATAGATTATCTTTTCATTGACTGATTTCACCTTGACCTGGTATCTGTGGTTATGATTGAGACTCAGACGTTTTCTGATTATGCCCCCTATCACCTTGACCTTCAGCCCGGGCCCAATACTTCAAATCTAATATCACATGGAGACTAAACTAATCCCTCTTACATGATCCTAACATTAAGATTGACTCTGAATTGGATCATTTTCTTGACAACAGCCTTACTCCAGTTCTCACCCTACCCACAGTGTGGGAATCTCATAAATGCATTCTTCAGGCCTCTTTATTAAACTCAGCTCATATCGCAAAAAGCTTAGGACCGACAAATCACCAAGCTTTTGACCCATATTAGGTCCCTGGAAATGGACCATAAAAATTAACTCTCCCCGACACTCTCTAGTACCGGACTCAAAATCGCACATAACTTGTTAACCTCCTGCAAAGAAACTGTTTGAAGTCGTATACGTGGTACAAATACAGGAACTATCTTATGGGTAATAAATTTGGGAAGCTGTTGGCACGGTCAAACCTATATTCCCAACATTAAACCAGTAGGCTCAGCAATACATAAGACATCTGATATCCCAGAAGCATTCCTCAACTAATATAAATTGCTTTATGACCTTTTTTCACTGGCTCCTCATTCTAGTGATACCCAGGCATTCTAATTAAGGCTAACATCTCTAAACTGTCCCATGTTGATGCAACGTCTTTGGAGAAACCATTCTCGATGGCCAAACTGTCTGGGGTTATCAATACCACCCCTTCAGGGAAAAGTCCAGGGCTTGGCGCTTCCCTGTATCTTATTATAAAATGTTCAAAGCGAAACTCCTGCCCTTTATGCTGGATACTTTTAACGCAGTCATGTTAGGTGTGGTGTGGCCTAATCAATCACTTCAGTCACATCACAATATGGTAGCTATTGCCCCATATCTTTGATAAACTCTGATCTTAAGCTTTTTGCTAAATTGCTGGCTTTTCGTTTGAGACTATTCCTGCATAACTTGATAGATGAGGATCAGTTAGTTTTGTTGTGGAGAGATCGGTACGTGACAACACAGTGAAGGCTATCTTTCTCCTCCACAATGCTAAATCCACTGGCTTGCCCACAGCATTTCTGTGATTGAACGCTGATAAAGTCTTTGACAGAGTACTGTGGTCATATATGGAGGCCGTCTTACACTGGATAGGTCTAGGCCCTCGTTTCTTCTCCTCTAGTCTTTCCCTGTACTCCAGCTCCACACAGCCTGGGTCAAAGCTAATGGTGCACTGTCGGATTGTTTTCTGATTTCTAATGGCACCAAGCAGGGGTGTCCCCTATCCCCCTTGATCTATGTGTTGACACCCCTGCTAGCAGTATTTCACTTAACTCAACCGATTAAGGAAGTCTGCATCCATTCCTGTGAGATTACATTGGAGGCATTTGCAGATGACATCTTGGTCTTCCTCTCTAACCTTTTGCAATCAATCCCAGAACTGGTAAATTTGTTGTCTCGTTTTTCTGATCTGTCAAACTATAAGCTTAATGTCAATAAATCTGAGATCCTACATGTCCACATTCCTAAACCAGACTTGTACTCCCTAGAACGACACTTCCAGTTCCACTGGGCACGCCATAGAATTAAATACTTGGGAATCCATTTTTCTTTTAACCTCGCAGAACTGGTGCACATGAAATACTCCTCCCTTATTTCCACACTACAAACTGATTTCCAGAGGTGGAAATTGTAGGTCTTACTAAATTACTGTTTCTATTTCACACCATCCCATTGAAAGTACCACCCATCACAATAGCTACCCTACAAAACATGCTGTTATCCTTTATATGGTATTATAAATGATCCAGGCTGCCTCGTACCCTCCTGTTCTAGCATCCATCGAGAAGAGGACTGGGGGCACCTGATTTCCTCTCCTACTACAGGGCCTGTCAGCTTGTCATTCTGCTCACCTGTGCTCATGATGCTCATCACACAGTGAGTTGAGCCTCTATTCTGGTGGCCTATTTCCCTGAGGTAGCTATTGCTCAGCTGCACTGGAGTAGACCTTTTGGACTTCCCGGGATTGCATGAAAACATCCCATAATCGGACATTTACTTTTGACATGGCACATCTTAAACTCACATTACCGTTGGGCCCTATTGCCCTCTCCTCTTAAGGTCTTGACTTTAGAACATTTTGGAAATGGTCAAGCTCTGGTGTAACAATTGGTGACTACTGACACCCTCTGGCGTGTTCTCTTTTCAAGACTTGCAATGGAAATTCTGACTCCTTAGCTCAGAATGTTGGCGTTACACACAGGTAACCCACTTTCTGGCTCGTTCTACCTGTCGGATGCCAGATCCTGGTTCTGTTGACTCCCTTTGAAACTACTTTTTGTAAGAGTCACTTCTTGTCTAAAACCATTTCTGGTATGTACAAACTGTTACTACTTTGTCCCCCAGAACAGAAATGGAAATTCCAAGATACTTGGGAGGTAGAGTTGGGGCTGCGGGTCCCAATGGAGGCATAGAACAAGGTGCTCACCATGGTCACTCAATCTGTAATCAGCATATCTCTATGAGAAGTCAAATATAAATTTATCACCAGCTGGTACCTTATTCCCTCCAGGTTAGCCAGGAGTGTTGGAGATGTAAGTCATATGAAGGCACCTACCTTCACATTTAGTGGACATGTCCTGTAATCAGGGGTTTTTGGAATGTGATCTCCATGGAGCTCCTGTATCTGCTCCCAAATCTGCCTCAGACTTCCCCAAGACATTTTGTTAAATCTCCTACCACTAAACACTTTTCCCCAGAATATTAACAGATGCCAGTGGATGTTGGCTACCTCACAAGCATGAGATGGATTCAAATTAATGATGTACGTCATTTTATACCCTTTGACTTCTTACTGTTCAGATTGTAATACATTCAAATTCTCAATAAAGCTTTAAAAAAAAAAAAGTGTGTGTGTATGTGTGTGTGTGTGTGTGTGTGTGTGTGTACAGAGTATGTGTGTAGTGTGTGTATAGAGTGTGTGTGTGTAGAGTGTGTGTGTATGTATAGAGTGTGTGCCTGAGTGTGTGTGTATAAATTTAGAGTGGGAAGTGTGTGTGTATAGTGTGTGTGTGTGTGTGGTGAGTGTGTGTGAGAGTGTGTAGAGTGTGTGTGTAGTGAGGGTGTATGTGTGTGTGTTGAATGTGTTGTAGAGAGTGTGCATCAAGTGTGTGTGAGTGTGGGTACGTAGAGTGTGTGTTTGTATGTATAGAGTGTGTGTGTGTGTGTGTGTGCAGAGTGTTTATGTGTGGAGAGGGTGTGCGTGTGTAGAGAGGGTGTGTGTATGTAGAGAGGGTGTGTGTAGAGAGTGTGTGTGTAAAGTTTGAGTGTGTAGAGTGTGTATATGTAGAGAATGAGTGTGTGTGTGAGTGTGTGTAAAGTTTGAGTATGTGTGTGTGTGCAGAGAGGGTGTATGTATAGTGTGTTTGTATGAAGACAGGAGGGGCCCTCTGGCCACTCCTGTTAAAATCATGCAGAAGTACCTGCAGACAGACCTGTTAAAAATTTCCACAAGAACCTGGCAATTTCCATCTATGCATTCTATTCCTGCTGCAGTGCTGCAAAAACCTAGAACATCGCACTGTCTCAATGGTTTAGTTGGTAGACAGAGAGATTGATTGTGGAAAATGAAAGAGAGACAAGGACATAATAGTTTGGAGTAGTAGAGGGACATGCACTAAGGCGTGATAAAATGGAGATGACTTCTCCAGTGATATCCTTTCTCCAGTTCCTATGTTAGTCTGTGGAGCCAATGCACTAAGATTTATTCAGATTTGGAGATCTTTGTGAGTAAGCTCCATAGAATAACATAGGAAGTGTAGATGAGATTTCACTGGAGAAGTCATCTCTACTTTATTATCTCTTTATCACGCCTTAGTGCATAACCCCCATAGTAATAGTCATTAGCACCTGTGTTGTTGCCATTATTGAGTGGGGTATAAACCACTTGTCTATGACCTTCTGCAGTTTTCTTAACACATCTACACATTTGTGGGGTTGTGTCTCAAAATTTTGCATGCATAAAGTGGCATGCTGATGGTATGTGCTGCCCTTCTGCTGGTCTTTACTACTAGTGCCAGTGGCAACACACATAGTAACCTTCTGCATGCTGCTGTCTACTGATGGTAAAAAATACTCAGCAAGCATAGACAGTCAAATAGTCTGTATTCTGGCAACTTGTCCATATCTGTGGGCAATTAACCTTCCAGCCCTTTGCCATAAAACTAACCACCTGCTTGTGTGACTCTGCCCCCCCCCCCCGAGGCTGATTGGCTGGTAGAGGCGTAATCACACATCCCAGCCAAATGTAGGCTGAAATCCATTTTGAACAGAGACCGGCCATATAAATAGCCAATCTCTGTTCAAATTGTGCAATGGCCTAAAAGGTATGGGGAGCGGGGGTCTGTGGCACTATGCACTAGGCACTACCAGTGGAGTCAGCAGAGATGGTGGCAGTAGAAACATTTTTAACACTTGGAAGCCCTTATATTTAATGACCAGTTAACGGATTTAACTTTTCTGGAACTGGAATGACAACATAGTCTTTTTAACACATATGCAACACTGCATTTAACCCTTTGAGTGCCGGAGGGGTATCATTCAAAGAGTTGAGTCAGGTATATGTTTGGGGAATTTGTTTGTTTTTAAAACATCTTGCATTTACATTTTTTCCTTGTTCAAATACAGATTGGACAGAAGAAAGAAGACAGAAGATTACAGAAACCAAAAGGGAGAAGATTAAAAAAGAAGACATACAGTGGATGACAGGTAAGTGTAACACAGATCTGGGTTTTAGGCTAGTGTTAGGGGTAGTGTAGGGTTAGTGTTTGGGTGGGTGACTGTGTTTGAGCTAGCAGTTGGTTCTTGATCGTTAGCTTTTTTTCCTTTGATGTTCCCATTATTCATGCTATTTAGCATGCTTTTTGGGAACTTAACAAACAAAAGAGATGTTTGGCCACAAGTCCATTTCTGTGGTTGTGTCCGTTGTGGTTTCAGATGGTAGGGCAATTGAATTTCTCTGCTAGCACTTTTTTGCCAACCGGCCATACGCCAATATTGCCCTACCGGCTGTTTTCAGCCTCAGTAGAATCGAGGACTATGAGCCTTGTCACCTCCAAGTAACTCAGTTTCATTCATCCTCCTCCTCCATATTTTGCATTTGTACAACAGAAGTAGGAGGCATGGGTGTTACTGTTACTGAGGAAAAAGTTGTCCCGCTCCCTTAGACATCTTCAACACCACTATTATGTCCTCCTTGGCTCCAAGCACTTTTAGGAGTGATGCTACTGCTGCTAGTCATCACACCTGTGATGTGTTTCAGGTGTGTCTCAGAACCAGACCTATGGTTATGTTTCAGCTGTATCCTCAATGGTGATGAGCCTAGATGCGATCCTGTTTACCCCTTGCTTCATATTTCTTTACAGAGACAACAGATAACATATTTAGCTTCTGGATTGTGAGTAAATATCTCCATAACTTAGATTTCACAGACTGTGGGATTCCTGATAGACTACTCCTTATTACATCATCATTACCTCAGGGGCTAGATGTTGCAATAGCACTAGTAATAGTAGGTGGTAGTGGCACTGCACCTCAAAACAGCAGCAGAAGCACTCATAGCTAGGGGTTTTATATTTACCAGAATTTCTGCTTAGTTAATAACAGGTAAGCTATTTTTTTGCCATATTGTCATCTCTCTATTTGATCTGTATCAGAAGAAGGGGAGGAGTTTGAAAGGACATATTCTAAATCATTATCATCAAGAATTAGGTCAGCGGCATCCAAATTCTTTTCTTCCCTGCCATTTTTATATTCTTGTAGGTTTTTTAAAGTCTGAAAACATTTCTATTTACTTTATCTTTTAGGAGGATTTTTAGAACATTGACTGTTAGTTTGTGGTGGGCTGTCACTGTGTGATGCAGCAGTTAGTTTCACTTCTGCTAATTCCTCTTCCACTATGGAAACACTAGAATGTGACTTATTGCCTAGTGTTAGAAGGCTTTGTACTACTGTTATTAAACGGTTTATTAATACTGCTACTGGTGGTAGAACTTTTCATATCACTTTTACTAACAGCTTCCTCAGATGGAGGGGGATCATCAGCATTTACTGCACAAGCCAGTTTTTAGTAGAACTTTACTTTACTACCACCAACATATCCATGAACTCATTCTAGTGTTTTGCCCTTACCCCTATCATATCTGATTTAAATAATGATTGTAGTGTTGATTCTTACTATAAAGTACACCACAAAGTTGTAATGTCACCACGTCTGGAATATGCAGCAGAGCAGCAGCACAAGTACATTGTCATTTTCTTGTCTGAGTGTGGAGCAGTCTTGTCTGACTTTGTCTGAAAATAAAATTTGGGGTATGGGGTATGACTCTTTAGTATCTGTCAGTCTCAGCTCAGGTAGGATCTCCTGCCTGTCAGGAGTGCCCATTGTAAACAATGAAAATCAGATGAATTTGCTGTTCTGTTACATTTGTAGCAAATTGAGTTGAGTCCCTAATGCATGTTAATAACCACAAACGTGTAATTAAACAGTGTTAAAAATAATACACAAATGCGCAACTAGGGATCCCTACACTAGAGACATGTGGATGTATTGATATGGGGCCCTAATTCCCATATCAATACATCCAGGGTAGCAAAAACATGAGTGAAACAAAAAAAAATTAACCCTTTGAGTGCCAGAGAGGAATGCAATTCATTGCAGAGAGTTGCATACCCCTCTGGCACACAAATGATTAATCCCCCTAAAGCTAACACTGTCCAGTACAACATTAACATTAAACACTTACCTGGAAATCTAAGGTCCAGAGGAGTCTTCTGCACCCTGGTCTTCCTCTTTAATTTGTCTTTTCTATGCTACTTTCTTCTTTCCTCTTCTTCCTTCTTCTTTTTTAAATCTTCTTGTGCCCCTATAAAACAAGAGCAATCAGTAAATACAATGTCCCTGTAGTCTGTCTGCAGCTGCCACAGGCAGAACAAAAAAAAAAAATCCCCATTTCTGTACCTTTCATGCCATAGCCCAATCCAAACTGAGGGAAATTTGAAAAGAGACTGGCTTTTATATGGCTAGCCTCTGTTCAAAATTTTTCCCATGCTCCCATTGGCTGGGATGTGGGGTTATGTAAGGCACGGAACGTTCCCAGCAGTAACCACACCTCTCATCCATGTAATGCACATTTCAATATCCCTACAGCTATTCAATGATCAGCTAGCTGGATGGATAATGAAACGCGCATTCATGACCCCTCCAGCTAGAAGCTGTTTGACTGGGAGGTGTGGTTACTACAGGGCACGTTCCAAGCCCTGCGTAACCCCACACCCCAGTCAGTAGGAGTGGGGGAACAATTCTGAACAGAGACTGGTCATATAAAAGCCAGTCTCTGTTCAAATTTCCATCAGTTTGGACTGTGCAATGGCCCAAAAGGTACAGAAATAGGAATTTTTTTTTGTTCTGCCAGTGGCAGCAAGACTTTACAGGGGCATTGTATTTACTGATTACTCTTTTTTATAGGGGCACAAGAAGATTTAAAGAGGAAGAAAGAAGAAGAGGACAGAAGAAGAAAAAGAAGAAAGAAGACTAGAAAAGACAAATTAAAGAGGAAGACCAGTGTGCAGAAGACACCGCTGGACCTCAGACTTCCAGGTAATTGTTATAGCTATGGAGTATGGGTGATGGTGATAATGTTAGGGCTAGTATTTTAAACTTAAAGCTGAACTACCACCGCATAACAAGTTTATCTTAAACATATGGTGACTAGCTGCTTAGTAGCGCTAACCGCCACAATTATTACCTTATTAAACTGATTTCTCCTTTCTTCACTGGCTGACAGGCAGGACAGAGCACTGACATCTTGCCATAGTGACGGTCACGAGCCTGCTCTGTCAGTCCCAGCCAGCTCTAGGAGGCGTTGCTAGGAGCTGTTCGGCTCTGGAAGAGACTGACAGAGCAGGCCCGTGGACGTCACTATGGCAAGATGTCCGAGCTCTGTCCTGCCTGTCAGCTGGGGAAGAAAGGAGAAATCTGTTTAATAAGGTAATAATTCTGGTGTCTAGCGCTACTAAGCAGCTTGTCGCCAGATGGGGAGTTATTTAAGAAAAACTTGTTCTGCGGTGGTAGTTCTGCTTTAAGTGTTAATGTTAAGTGTAGTGTAGGGCCAGGAGTAGGGTTAGTGTTTGGTAAGGTGGGGGAGGGTGACTGTTGTTAGCGCACTTTCAATTTTTGACTCTATCAAACATAGAGGGTTAACTAGTTTCCTTTGATGTTCCCATTATTCACACTATTTAACGTGCATTGTGGGAACAAATAGCTACAATGGATGTTGGGGTGCAAGTCATATTCCAGCAGCCAATGCTCGGTTGTAGTTCATGTTGGTAGGTCAATTGAATTTTATACTAGCAAGGTATCATGGCAGGAATATGTGGAGGAAACTTCAAATGGGGGTGGGGAATTCATTATTATCATTGGTGTTATTGAAATAAAAAAAAAAACAGAAAAACTCCACTTTCAGGGATCTCAACAGAATGATGGAAGAGTCTTCTTTTGCCTGTTTTGCTTTTGAAAATCTTCACCCATCCCCACTCATCACATTGCTCATGGAAATTTACTATTGAAGACAGAATTTAGCTCTTCACATCTGTTAAGTTACATAATTTGACTAATGGTCCATATCAGGGGTAGGCATCCAGAGACTCTCCAGCTAATGGAAACTCTAGTCCCATCATTGTCATTCAGCCCATAGGAGTTGTAGTGTCCAGCGGCTAGAGAGACAAAGGTTGTCTACATCTGGCCTATACCAAGAATAGGTATCCAGTGTTTCTACAGTTGTTGTTGTTGTGCTACAGCTTCCATCATCTTCAGTCTACCAACAGCGCTCCCGCAGGAACGCTGTAAGTAAAAAGTATGTGACGTGCCAGGACCATCACTGGTCCTTTAGAGAAGAAAAACAGTGACGGTCCTGACATGTCACTGTTCATAAAGGGGGTTAAACATGTATATTATTTAAAGAAGCAGTAACAGCTGATTTTTACATTAGCAGTACCCTTTAGCGGCCAAACTTCAGTTCGTTATTTTGTTGCATTCTATGGGAAAGGTGAATCACTGACAACAGTTCTCCATAGAATATTATAGTAAAGCTGAGGCACTTCCCGAGAGAGTGATCTTTTTAAAGTAATAATACTTTTACTCACTTCCTAACAGTTTGAACTGTTATAACATTTGAATAAAACAACTGACAACAGTGGGAATACCCTTATTTTACTCATAAATAAAATCCCTGTAACATATAGGTTTACAAAAAATAAAAGACTGATCCTTTAAACTATGTCTGTTGGCAGTGACTAATAAATGGTGGAAATAGCATTACTCTAGGACAGTGATTACCAAGTCCTGTCTTTGGAACACATTGGCAGTGTGAGTTTTCTAGAACTCCTTGTATTAGCACAAGTGGTTTTCATCAGTGGACGAGTCATTGTGAAACATCTACCTCTGCTAATGATAGTCACGTATTCAAACATGAGGTGATTATTCAAGAAACCCTGCATTGTTGACGTGTCTTGGGAATTGGAGTTGGGATTAACTACTCTAAAACAGTGTTACTCAGTCGTTTTCCTTCCCTGCCTGAGCACAGGTGGGAAGTATGTGGCTCTTTCATTCTGATTAGTTCACCTGTGCACAGGCAGCAAAATCATTATAATTATAATTAATTGATAAGGTGCCAACAGATTACACAGTTCTGTGGTTTCCAAAGTTTGTTTTCGAGCCTTGTTAATGATGGAGGTCAAATTAATCCACCAATTATATGTGGGTGTCACTCATAAAGGAGTTGTACAAAGCACTGCAATGTGTGCTTTCTCAACAATGGAGACAGAAATAATCCCTGTTTTAATTATCATTTAGTTATTTATTTAGAAAATATAAAGCACATGTGCTCCATAGCTCAATTATATTTTAGGAAACAATTTATTTATCAGTTTCTGCTTTTTTTTACCCAAATCAGTATTTGGACTCATGACTCTTTATGAAACTGAAGTTTTACCAACCCATTTATATTGCACATATATAATCTTAAAAATAGAAAATAACCAGTAATAATTTCAAGAAATGGTGTGGCTTAAATTTAGTGAAAACAATGAATATAAGAAAGAGCATGATTGCTTCTCTATGATCAAGCTCACTCTGTAAAGGATCCAATCAGAAAATTGTGCAGCACATTGGCATCCCTTTACCATGAATAGCACCACTTGAACCTTCATATGTGGCTTTACAATCACACAGTTGCCAGCATATGTTCAAGGATTAAAGGAATACTAACACCTAAAAAAAATAACTGGGGTTTATACATACACTTACATACCCTATACTCCATGCTAGCCTCTGTAAAAATTATATAGTTTACTATCTGAGTCCTGAAATCTAGTCTTACATATAGTCTAATGGGGATATGTGTTTTTGACTTTTGCAGAACTCACTAACTACCATTACTTGATAGACATTTCTGAAGCGATATTCCAAGATTATCTGTAGATGGACGGAGATAAGGTAAGGTTTTTTTAGTAAAAGGTTGCCTACACCTGAATACTAGTATCAGTTTACTGCATTAGCTCTCTCTCATTACATACAGCACAAAGAAAATTAACCAAATGCTCTCTGAATAGGACAGCCTATACAGGAATAAAACAAACAAACAAACAAACAAACAAACCATAAAACAAGATTATAATTATAGTGTAGCAATATAAAATAAATAATTTTTACAGATGCTAGTTGGAAGTACATTATATCTAAAATTATATCAATCAGTTTCCTTTTTAGGTGTTAGTCTTCAAATATTTTTCCTCATTGTCTTAACATCAGAGATGGTAACAGAACACCAACCCTCTGGCAATTAATATTCTCATTGTAATGTCACATATAACATATCCTATATATTTTGGATGTAACTCAGTTCAAGCAACCCGTCATATATTAACACTCTGTTTCAGTTGAAGCATTTTCTTGCTTCAATTTTGAATCCTCTACTGCGCTACCACATGCCACCACAATGTTCATAACACTACTAGCATGTCCAGGTCTCTCTAACTTATCCACTAAGGATCGTGATTTCCTTGAGGATCCATGTAAACTCTTTGATCTTGGGGATGCAAATGCACAAGTCCTGTCTGATTTTACAGACAGTAGATTTTCTGTCTCTGTCCTTTCAGTGGAAGGTGTACAAGGATAAGAGGCACTGTTTCCTATTTCTCCAATGTCACTGTCATCTTCAGTGTCTGTGAATAAAGGCTTTAGCTCTGCTTGGAGCTCAGCTTCTGATGCAACATTTGAAAGCTCTGGACTTTGCTTACAAGAAGTATCTGCCTGGTAATTCAACTGATCTGCCCACTCTTCCATTGCAGAAGGACATATTTGGTCCATGATTGTGCTATATTCTGCTGTCCAGTTGTTCATGCCACCAACCAGTTTTCCTCCTTGTGTAAATATGAAACTTCTAGATTTTGTCATAGTGGTTTGGCAGGTATTAAATGTCTGATCAGGATAATATCTCATGGCTCTAGACTTTTCCAAAGGATAGGATATTGTAGCTTCCAATTTTGTTCGTTCTACTGTCAAGTGAGTGTTAGAAAATTCAGGGCTATTAAGTCCTGCAACTGACTGGCCATTCATGATAACATCTGTCTGCTTTATATTTTGGCTAGTTAGGTTTTCACTATTTATATTCTGCTTAACCTCTTCTGGAGCCCAACTAGCCAAACATGAAATTGGTCTTGTAGTCTTTGAAACAATTCCTAAAGTGACCTTATTAATGTCATTTGTTGCAACTGCATTAGTGCTTGAAGCATAACGGAGACTTGCTTGTCGTTGAGGGGATAGCTGTGTCTTCTGTTCTTCTTCACCTTTCTCTGTCTTCATGCCAATAGAATAGGCTTTTCTACGCAACCCCAAGGCTGGTGACAATGAACTTGTACCATCATCACATGTTACCTCATCTGCCTCCACATGGAATTTGTAAATGCTGTTGCCATCAGAACTGTTTACGCTGCCTTGTCTGAGTAGATAGGCTGCATCACATTCTGAGGATGCCCGAGACCGTACATGAATCAGCTCTGATTTGTCAATTCCCACAAGTTTTTCTAGAGCATTCACCATTCTTCCTGAAAGCTCTTCAAGCTGAGAAAGCCGAAGATCTACAGTCTGCAGAGAAGCTTTCATGAAATGTTCCCTTTCATTGACTTCTTCTAACCGCATGGACATATTCTCAACTCTGCAGTGAGGTAAGAAATAGTTCAGGACATGTAAACAATTAAAGGGCACATCCTATATAATAATTCGCTAAAATGTGCGTAACGCCGCAGTCATGCGCAGTAGAGACTACCAGTGACGAGGCTGATACAGAGAGGGGAGCTCCGAAGGAGCGTCCCGCTCTGTATCAGTCGCGGAGCGGGCAGTCTCTACTGAGTATGACTGCACCGCGACCGGCTGGCAGTGGCATTGTGGCCCGTGTAACGGGCTCCTCAACTAGTATAAAAATAATACAATCATTATCCTTGTCTTAACTCTTTGAGAGGAAGGTATCCAATGCATTATATACCTCTATGGCACTCAAAGGGTTAATAGCAACCGTTTTATAAAAAAATAAATAAAAAATGTATATATATATATATATATATATATATATATATATATATACACACACACACACACACATACATACAAGGCCAGTGCATGACACTCTTCGGGGAACAACAGGTCATCCTCAAGATTAGAGGAGAGGGGCTGTTGTCTAAAACAAATGCATGGATTTTTTTACAGTAAAGCTTGTAAAGATATGGAATTAGTTTCCTCAGAAAGTTATGTTGCGATTCTGTAGATACCGTCAAAAAAACATTCCTGAATATACTGGATGTTATTTCACAGAGATATCCAACTGCCTTTTCGAGTGAGAAGGTATTTTTTTACCTACTTGGGGCATAATTGTAAATGGCTTCCATGTTAATTTTTTTTTTTTTTGCATTTGTCTTCAATCAACAAAATCAAAGGGTAATATGACAAAGGTTGTACTTGAGGGACACCTCTTTTTTCACCCATATCAAATATATTACAATGCAATAAGGACAGTTAAGTAAGATCTGTACATCATTATGCAGAATCCTGCCAGCAGTTTGAGATAAACCAAGGTCCTTTTTTTTACTACTACTACTAATAATATATTATTATATTATGTCTAACATATATGTATCAGAAGCTACTAATATTCCCAGTCATGGGAGAAAAATTTGTTATCATATATATCCTTGTTGATAAGTCAGTCAAAGAGAGAAATATTTCTGGTGTGTGTGTGTGTAATAATTAGTTAGCACCACTCTTTTATCACCCACTTTAGTAAATGGTGAATGAACTTAGACCTATATATGTCACTGACATCTCTGGAACTTCAGAGTTTAAAGGCATGCCTTGGGCAGATTGTGTCTTTAAAACTTCCAAACTACTAGAAATCTCAGGGGTTCCTGCAGTTGTATGGTTTCTCAAGAATGAAGAGTATCAGTCACTGTTACCTTTCTGATGTGACACGAATCCGTTCATCATTGGAGGATTGCTGCTCATCTTCCTTCTCCTGGAAATATTCTTCCACACATTGCTCCTCAAACTCATAGAGTTTCTTCAGCTCTTCGTCATTTAGAAACAATTCTGTGTAGAATTGCAAAAAAATATTAATAACACTTGTCATGTTATATGTCCTATCTATGTAATCTTATGGTTTGAATCATCTGAGAATGGGAAGCTACTTGTAATGCTAAATAATGCATCCAACGCCAAGAAACATTCTTAATGAGATCTTGCAAATTCTATGGGGCTGATTTAATCAAATTGCTCTGTATAAGCACATCACAAAACTGAATATAAGCATCATTACCAATGATAAAAGCTGGCTTTGCACCTAAAAAGTTTGAATTGCTTATAAAGAGTTGTATTGCCTATGCATAACATTTGATTTACTAATAAAAAATGTACTTACTGGAAACTTACCTTAGTTAGAGCAAAATCCCTATAGCTTGTGAAAAATAGCAACACTAAGCAAATACCTGAAAACAACTAAACCTGCATGCATTTCTATTTTAAATTTTTTTGGAGAAATGCTAATTGCTTTTAGAAGCAATGTAGATTTGTTAGTGCATTGACAAAATAAAACACAGTTTGAGCTAAAGGTGTAAATACATTTAACACATTTAGCAATATTACCTATGTGCCCTGCAATTTCCATGTGAAATTTAATTACATTTGGCCCTTCATCTTTGAGACTCATTTGAAACAGATCTCTTATTTAGAAGTGAAATTATTGTGTAATGTGGGAAAAATTTAAAATCGAATGTATACCTAATTATATAAAAATACTATGTGTGTGTACTTTTTTGTGTATTTGTGTGTGTCTGTGTGTGATAGAGAGAGACAGAGGAGCAATGAGAGAGATCAAGAGAGTGGGAGAGGGAGAGAGAGAGGGAGAGGGAGAGAGCGAGAGAGAGCGAGAGAGAGAGGGAGAGAGGGAGAAAAATCATCTCTTGCACTCAAATTGTTTTTGACAAACATACAATATCCCTTACAACATTAGCCTGATTTTCCAAGGTATAGCACACTTAGGTCATCCCAGCCAAAAGGGGAAAACACATACACACACAAAACAGTGTGGCAAGAAGTGGGAGGAGGGGCTGAGCCACGTGAAATAGAAGGCTGGAATATGTGTGTTCTGTTCTTTTATACGTACTTTCTGACCCTACTCTTCTTCCCGTCTGTTGGCTAAAGATACATAACATCACAATACCTGTCACTGTATCACATGCAGGAAATCACCACATTTTACCCATGGGAGGTGTATATGAATGCCAACCAGCAGTCTTCTAATTGAGTTTGACTCCGTGATCTAATCAATCGAATCATCCATAAAATGTCAGATCATGGAAGTACTGCACCCACAAATGCTAATTTGAGCTACCAAAACTTTCGAATGAAGTATCATCCATTTGTCTTATTCAGCAGGACAAGTCCTAAAATATGTACATTTCCCACATTACTCAATACTTCCCCCATTTTGGTGATGAGATCTCTGGAAAATAAATTTGTGTCTGCATCAATTCATTGTACAATTGCTATGGACAATAGTTACTAATATGAAGACCCTTTGTAACATACTCAGTCCTCTGTCACGCTCATCCTGATCTCCTTCTTGCATCTTCTTGCAGCGGCAACAAATACGCTTCAGAATGATATAGAGGTGGCTGAAGATGATCATTGGAGGTGGTAGGACTGGCCGGTCATGAAAGGTCATAATGAGTTGATAACGCTGGAATTTCCAAACTTGGTTGGATATTGATTTTACTTCAAAAAAGGTATTGCTGTGAACAAAAATTTAATTTGTTAACATTGCATGACACTCAAAGCCTTAGGCCTAGCTCATATGAGTAGCTTTATAGCAGAAGATTTGTTGTAAAATGTTGCAGAGCTACAGAAATTTAGTGTAGCCATAAAAGTCACCCCTGCGAATTGCTCCATAGAAAACAATGATATCTTTTTTGTGAAACTCATTGTTGCTACAAAATTACTACAACAAAGTTGCTCATATGGACTAGGCCTAATATAAATAAGAAAAGTAGAGCAATTCTTTAGAAAGTCTAACACAACATGGTGGAGAAATAAACAGTTTCTTTGATTTAAAGGATGAGAATCATTCTTAATAAAAAAAGCATAAATTGCAGTTTTTTTTTTACAAAACGAGGTATCATACTCCAACTGCTGTTGTTTATCATTACCCTCTAGTGGACAGAAAATTTTCCTACAGTTCACATGGTTCAGACAGTTGTTCAATTGAATTGAACAGTTCTACATAGAATGTAATAGTAACAGCTTCATCAATTCTTAACCATTTGAACTGTTATAACTATTGAACAAAACAACTACAGCTGTGGAAGCATCTTTGTTTCATTCAGCATGAAAAATCCAATAACATACAAGTTTTTTAAAAAGTTTACTGCTTCTTTAAATGGGGCTTTTAACCAAAGACGTAACTAAAAGTCACCGGGCCCTGGAACAAAAATTGCCAATGGCCCCTCTGTCCACATTGCCCCCATTGGGTATCTCTACATTGCCCCCAACTCTCCACATTGCCCTCAACTCTCCACATCGCCCCCAACTCTCCACACTGCCCACAATGTTCAACTCTCCAGATGGCCCCCAACTCTCCACACTGCCCCCAAGTCTCCACATTACCCCAATGTCCAACTCTCCACATTGCCCCCAGTGTCCATCTCCTACCTCCCTGGTGGTCCAGTGGCTTCGCATGATAGGTCTGTGCCTCCTTCAGCACAGACCTCTAGTAAGACCTGGAGCTCCCAAGCAGTCCTCTCTCCAGTAATGCAGAGCGCTGGGAGATGATGTCATCTCCCTGTGCTTTGCACTGAGTGCCGACGAAGGAGAGCTCAGCTGATAGAGAACCATGGTGCATGGCAGGGGGATCACATGGGATGGCCGGGCCCTTGGAGTGACGGGCCTGGTCGCAAGTGCGACCCCTATTGTTATGTCACTGCTTTTAACTCCATAATTCTATAAAGATCCCTCCAATGCAATGCACTGGAGAACCTCTCCAACATGCAAGGGGATAAAAGTCCCATGTTATCTTTTAGGTTTTAGGTATTAATTTGATATTATGGAAGCTAAAATTAGCAATTCGAGATCAAACAAACTGTACCACAGGGGCTGAGTGAAAACTCCCATTTGTAGCATTCAAGAGAGGTTATGCACTAAGGTGTGATAAAGAGGTGATAAAGTGGAGATGAATTATCCAGTGATATCACTTCTCCAGGTCCTTTTTTATTCTATAGCGTTTATGACCTAAGCTCTCCAAAGGTGGAGACATTATAGTGCATTAGCTCCACAGAATAATTTGGAGGTCATCTTCGCTTTATCACCTCTTCATCACACCTTAGTGCATCTCCCCCCGAGGTCTTAAACACCTCATTTAAACAAGAATTTAGGGAATTTCTCCATGTCCCCTGTAGTGCAGTTGGTTTGCTCCAGAATTGCTTACCTTTTGGTTTCTGAATATGATCCTTAATACCTTACAAGACAATACTGGGTTCATATGATTAAGTACTATCTTAAGGCTTTTATCACAGGTAAAAGTAAGGATACAGTACAATCAATTGTGCAAATCAATTTGTCAACCTGCCTATGTTTTTGCTTGCTATTGCATTGTAAACTCCTTTGCTAGATGTCTCACCAGTGCACCGTGGAGCAATTCATTGGATAGTCTCTAGTGTCCAAGGGGTTAATTAAGCATATACCCTCAGGCAAAATAAGCATATTATGTTAAAATGAACAACACAGTGAAGTTGTATTTGGTAAGCATGCTGACTGACTCCTTTGCAATGAATTGGTATTTTGATTTGATAGGAAACTTACCCAGATATTCAATTTAGTTGGAAAAAGATCTGGCAAGTAGGGAAGGAAATAATCATATTTCCTTGTGTATTCATTTTTTAGGTGTAGTATCTCAATGGTCTTAAATTTTCAAGTGGTGCAGTTGCTACACCATCCCATGGAGGTTTATGGTCAACTGACCAGAGCTGTCCATAAGATGGTGTAGCAAAACAGTGCCACTGTATCATTTCTGGCCACTGAGATATTGCACCTAAAAATTTCAAGTTTGAGCTGCAATACCTTTTGAATGGAGTACCCTTGTTTTACTCAGGAAGATAAGGAGAAAAAACCTGCAGTGTGTGTATGTGTGTGTATATATATATATATACTAGCAATGTGGGACGGCGTTGCCCGTCATGTTATGACCGTTGGGCGCACGTGTGTGAAATGCAGACACACTGATAAACACAGACATATACAACACACAGGCAGACACATACCATACATCCCAAGTGTCCCTCTTTAGGAGGGACAGTCCCTCTTTGAGGGCCAAATCCCTCTGTCCCTCTTTCCCACCATGTTGTCCCTCTTTTTAGGAGGTCAGACTGTGTGCAGGGCAGCTCCACCTATAGGCGACGTAGGCGCCGGCCTAGGGCGCACACGTACTGGGGGCGCGGGCATGCAGCGGAGAAGAGCTGCGCCCGCACACACACCACGCCGGGAACCACAACACAGTCAGGTCTGTGTCGCTACAGCGCTCCCTCATCTGGTCGGATCTTTAGTAATGCAGAGCGCGTTGGGAGTCATGATCTCCCGCCGCGCTCTGCATTACTGAAGAGAAGACTGCGCGGGAGCTACAGGTATGTGATGGGGGGCAAGTTGGAGCTGAGGGGGCATAGTGGAGCTGAGGGGGCAAGTTGAAGCGGATGTGGGGCAAAGTGGAGATGATGGGGGCAAGTTGGAGCTGTTAGGGGAAAGCTGGAGCTGAGGGGGCATAGTGGAGCTGGTGGGGGCAAGTTGGGGCTGATGGGGGCAAAGTGGAGCGGATGAGGGTCAAAGTGGAGCTGAGGGGGGGCAAGTTGGAGCTGAGGGGGGGCAAAGTGGAGCAGATGGAGGGCAAGTTGGAGCGGATGGGAGGCAAAGTGGAGCAGATGGGAGGCAAGTTGGAGCAGATGGGGGCATAGTGGAGCTGGTGGGGGCAAGTTGGAGCTGGTGGGGGCAAGTTGGAGCGGATGGGGGGCAAGTTGGAGCAGATGGGGGGCAAAGTGGAGCTGATGGGGGTAAGTTGGAAAGGATGGGGGTCAAATTGGAGCTGATGGGGGCAAAGTGGAGCTGAGGGGCCAAAGTGGAGCTGGTGGGGGCACGTTAGAGCAGATGGGGGGCAAAGTGGAGCTGGTGGGGGCACGTTGGAGCGGATGGGGGGCAAAGTGGAGCTGATGGGGGCAAGTTGGAGTGGATGGGGGGCAAGTTGGAGTGGATGGGGGGCAAAGTGGAGCTGATGGTGGCAAGTTGGAGCTGATGGTGGCAAAGTGGAGCTGGTGGGCCAAAGTGAAGCTGATAAGGGGCAAGTTGGAGCTGGTAGGGGGCATCTCTTACAGGCATCTCCAGACCAGGGGCAGACTGGCCCAGGGGGCAGAGAGAGGACAATCATGAAAAGAGGTGGGGTATAAGTAGGCAGGGTATAAAGGGGTGGGACACAAGGGGCGGAGCGAAATGGGCGGCAAAATTAGGTTTTGCCTAGGGTGGCAAAAATCCTTGCACCAGCCCTGACTGTGTGGTGTGTTTTACTTTGCTCTCCAGCAATAAAGCAATAAACTTCAGTATATGTGTTTATACATTAGTCTGTGCAAATAAAATACTTTGGTCTTGCACTAAATCATTTATTCAGTTACATAAATAGCCAGTAATAGGTCATGAAATAACCTAAAAATTCTTACTAATGCCCTGCCCACCAGCCACGCCCCAACAATATCACCTAAAACTACAGTGTCCCTCTTTGGCCATGTGAAATGTTGGGAGGTATGCACATACACACAGTGAGCGGCAGAAACATGCAAAACACACGCACACACACAGACTCACTGGAGATGCACACATATGTAACAGATGTACACACACAGACACACTGGAGATGCACACATGGACACATATATGTAACAGAGATGGACACAAACACACATGCAACATATATGAGCAGAAACACATGCACTCATGAGTTGTGCACCCCTCTGGCAGTCAAAGGGTTAAGATATACAGAGGCATGTCAGAGTTAAATAGCAGTGGGAAGTGTGTTCATACCTGGGAACTTTGACTTGTGGAGTCCCTAGAGGGGACTGATGTGGTGCTGATGTGGAGAGACAAATGGGGCAATCTGGGTTAAAAGGGGGTGGGGCTTAATCGCGAGTAGGGGCGGGGCTTAACATAAATGTGGAAAAGTGCTAGTAATAGGCTGTGGAAGGAGGAGATGTGGGAGGGAAATGCAAGTTTACAATGTGAGGGGTTTGAACACACTCCCTGAGGGCTAAAACTTGATACAGAACCCTGTGGCAGTCAGTGAGTTAAGTGTGAATCTGATGGCTGTCTGTCCTGTGTCTTACATGCCAAATGATGACAGTGAAGAAATAATTGAGCAATGAGGGCCTACCTTAAACCTTTGAGTGCCATTTTGTTCTTCTGGTGCTGCACTACAGGTCCTGCTGAGGCCACTGGGAGTCAGGGTGAGTGAGTGTGTGTGTGTGTGTGTCAGCCATATTTATTTCTGGCTTTGTGTGTGTATGTGGTGCTGTGTGTGTGAGTGGGGGCATGTGTGTTTGGTGCTGTGTGAGTGGGGCATTGTGTGTGGTGGTCTGTGTGTGTGAGTGGGGCATGTGTGTGTGTTTGTGTGGTGCTGTGTGAGTGGGGCATGTGTGTGAGTTTGGTGCTGTATGAGTGAGGCATGTGTGTTTGTCTGTGGTGTAGGAGCAAGTGGCGGCCATATTGTTTTTTTCTGACTTTGATAGTGGTGGGTGGGCTGCATAGTGGGGGAGGGCCAACTCCCTGCATGATTGAATCACCCAATAGGAATAGTAACTCCTGCTTTATGCCTCCCCTGGGTGTGTTTTGGCAGGCACAAAGTCTTCTTTTATATATATATATAACGAGGCAGTCATGTGCAGTAGAGACTGCCCGTGACGAGGCTGATACAGAGCGGGGTGCTCTGAAGTCAGACCGGAGGTCTGACTTAAGAGCGTTCAGCTCTGTATCAGCCAGCGCGCAGGCAGTCTCTACTGGGCATGACTGCACCACGACCTCCCAGCACTGTGGACCGTGTACATGGGCTTTTCTACTAATATTATATATATATATATATATATATATATATATATATATATATATATATATATATATATATACACAGGGCTCAAAATTTCCACTCTCCACTAGCCAATGGCGAGTGAGAATTTAGCCCTGGCGAGTAGAAATTCAGCCCTGGTGGGTATGCTGTGGCTTGCAGTGGCGAGTAACTTTTCAGGTCTGGCTAGTACCAAAGGACTTAAAATTTTAAGCCCTGTGTATATATATATATATATATATATATATATATATATATATATATATATATATATATATATATATATATATATATATATATATATATATATCTCAAAGCATTACTATCACTTTAAGGTGTGTTACTCTATGGAGCCACCTTTTCTAGTTGTAGAGATCCTAGTGCATAGGCTGATTAGAATACCACCAGAATCAGAGAGTTGTTTCACTGTATAGATTATCTCGCTTTAGTACAAAATCTCCCTGGACCCCAAACACCCCACACTGAAGTGTTCTTAGGAAACACGCACTACACTGAATAATTAATTTCGTAGAGCAACATCATTGTCAAAAACAGGATATTTACCAGATAACTGTGACTATTTTATTCACTTAAAGATCTTATTTTGTGTCTTGCAGACCTACAACTGTTGTTGAACTGCTACTCCCATCCTCTTTTGTTGGCTGAGGATGATGGGTTATATAGTTAAACAATAGCTAAAGGGATGCAAGGTTCTTCATCACACTGCCAGTCACGAATTGTTAGATGGTACATTTTAGGCATATGTAAGCACACTGTCCCTCCTTTTAGCATAGGAAAGCTATTGTACAATTTACTGCATTTCTACACTCACTTGAAAACTGCTATCAGCAGGTTGACCAGTAGAATATTTGCAACCAAAAGGTAACACGCCATGATAGCCGGGGTGAGCCAAGCTCCAGGGATACAGGGAGGAAGACGTTTCCCATCTTCATCATACAAGTTATCACCACAGGGAGCTGGTTAAAAATAGAACAAAACATTTACATTTCCACCTGTTTCTTATATTCTTGATTTAGTCAGTAGATACAGACTAATAAAAACTGACTAAGTATAGGTTATATTGTAGATTAAGATTGGGGCCACCTTCAGAAATCATGGGTCCCAGAACAAATGTACGGAAAGAGCAATGATCCCATATTTTTATTGCCCAATATCACTCTCTGATTTCACCTCACTGCCAAGGTCATATGGGGGAGGGGCATTAAAGGTGTCAATATTTACTTACATTTTTATACATACGTATGTATTGTACTGTGGCTCTGTTTAGAAGGGGAACTAAAAAGAACCGCTCTCTTGGCTGTTCTGGTCTTAGTATCTTTGACAACCAAATGTTGCTATCTAAAACCTATATGATCAGGGCAAACCCAGGATTTGCAGAGAGGGGCTTAACCCACTGAGGAACGGGGAGTGTCCATTGCATTGCAGTCACATTTTTTAAAAAGGGGACAAGTTCTACACCTGGAAATTGTAGATCTGCAAGTCTGACTTCCATAGTGGAGACGCTACAAGATGATTTTCTAAAGAATGTTGTGAACTGTGAGATAATTAGCTTAGGATGAATTATTCATGCATACATTTGAAACACATTCAGGGGTAAACAAACGTTTCCATATTGTTCAGTTAGTAAGAATTAATTGAAAATATTCATTACCACATGAAATTCGTTCAGCACTATTTTCAATGGAGAAGGCCCCTGCCACCTTCTCTGGACTGACATTTGAACAAGAGTCATTCAAATAAATTACGTAAAACTTAGCTATCCATTCCATAGGGGTTTTCATTAGGTTACGTGAACAAATAAAAATAAATATAAAGGCCTACATTTGTATTTGATTTATTTTTTGTTCATTTTCAATGAGTGTGCATGCCCATCAGTAAATCCACCCCCCCACAAAAAAAAAAAAAAAAAAAAAAAAAAAATATATATATATATATATATATATATATATATATATATATATATATATAAACACATATATATACATGTACTGATCTCTGGAAGAAGAAACATCTTTGGATACAGGAGAAGAGAGTTGGTATTGTAGTACTACTATCATCAGCACCAGCATTAGACATTTGGACAAATATAGCACCTGCATGTTATATGGTCTCAAAAAGTCTATTGGATGAGGAAATACATGTGGCTGTGTCTACAACAAAAAGCCTCCCAAAATATCATTCACTGATGTCTGAGAGTAAAAGGAAGCAGCAGTATCTTTGATTTTGGTAGAAGTATGATGTGGGAGTTATGAGGTGATGGAGGAGACAAGAGTTGCCATTTCACCACCAGCACCAGCATTAGACCACGCTGGACAGAAAAATACAGAAGAATCTTGGTATATGGGATCGAAAAGTCTATAGAACAAGGAATTACATTACAAAATAACATACACTGCGATCTCTGAGAGTAAGGAAGGAAGCAGCAGCATCTTTGACTTTGTTAGAAGTATAATATGGGAGTGTCACAGTACTTTGTTTCCAGCGCCGCCGCTTCAGCGACACTCGCCATCTTACCACGCATCATCTGCAGGCAAGAGGCTTCAAGCATGCTACAGGCCTCTGTTTTATGTGTGTTTGTTTCCTGTAGTCTCCTCCTACCTACTTCTTCCCTCTAGCTGCTCCTCCTTCCTACTTCCTGTGGAGGGGTTTAAAGGGAAGACTGAGTCCTGACTCAGTCACCCTTACGTTGGTATTCTGAGCAGTTCATTATCTAGTGTTCCTGATTCCTGTGTATGATCCGGCTTGTCTGTCCATCCATTCTGGTGTTGACGTGTGGCTCTGTCTGACTATTCTCCTTGTGCGTTCCGATTTGGCTCAGATATCCTTTCTGGTGCAAACCTGTGGCTCTGGCTGACTACCTGCTCTGTGTATGACCTAGGCTTGTCTGACTACCCGCTCTGGTTTTGACTTGGGGCTCTGTCCACTGCGCATCCAGCATTCCATCGCTTCAGTGGATATCCTATCTGATGCAAACCTGTGGCTCTGGCTGACTATCCGCTTCGTGTATGAATTTGGCTCGTCTGACTATCCTATCTGGTGCTTACTAGAAGGCCCTGTCTGTTCACTCCTAGGGTTGGTTCCGTTATTCAGACATCCTTCCTAGTATTGACCTGGGGCTAGCAGACTTCCAGCTACTGACTGCAGGCTGCATCAGTATCACTCTTGGGCATTACCTTACCGCGAGACACCAGCAGGCTGAGACCTTGTCTCGGACAGTGTGGTAGTGATACTGGGAGACTGCTATTCCTGATACAGTACTCGCCTTTTCGATCACCCACTGTGTGTATATATTATATTGCATTACTGTTATTATTCTCATGATAAAGGTTATATTAACTATACCGTCTGACTCCTGGTTCTGCTTGCCAACCGTAACAGGGAGTTAGGACATGATACAGAATATGATAGTTGGCATTACAGTTCTACCACCAGCATCAGCATTAGACCAATTTGGATAGACACATATAGAAGCAGCATGATATATATGGAAAGACAAGTCTATAGAAAGAAGAAGTACAGATATCTGAGTCTAACAGAAATCTGCCCCACAATAATAACATTCATTGTGTGTCATGGATAGACTCATAAAAATGATTGCTAGTGGTAGACGCTAGAGAATGACACTGAGGAACCTAGCTAGAGTCCACATGCTGCGTCTAAAGCTGGTTAAAGGTGCTGGCTGCAAAGTCAGATGTCCAACCTCAATTGAGCTGGGACCCTGACCAGGATGGAGACAGGACTGACCAGTGTATCTCTCAGAGTCAGGAGAGACCCTATGCAGAATATGGTACCAGTGGCTGAGGAAGCCCAAAAATAGAGAGTAATAGCGGCGAGAGTCGTAACAGGGATAACCGCTTAGGTTCGTGCCAGAGGCAGGGTATCACGGTGCCCGTGATTCGTGCTGTTCTGTGTCTGTCACTTGCTGAGTATTCCTGATTGGCTGTTCGCTATTAGCCCTCCTCACACTGCCTTTTTAAATCCAGGTTGAGCACTTCCAGGTTGCCCTTTCGTGGTATTTCTGACTTCACCTGGCCTGATCTGCATGTCAGGTTTCTGGGCCTGCTGTTCCTGCTGATCCTGCGTTCCGGTGTTCCAGTGTTCCATGTTCCTGTTTGCTAGTGATCCGGTGTTCCTGTGTTCCAGCACCTAGCGGGTTAATCTTGCTGAGTTCCTGAGTCTCCTGCCTGCCTTTTCTCCAGCCGGTTCGCTCTGCATCGGTGGTTCCGGTGGTTCCAGTCATCTGTCATTGCATCAGTCTCACCCCCGGTGGACTCCCCGTTGGAGTGTGGGGCTCCTGCTCTAGCCTGTCGCTCCGGCGACATTGTTCTTTTCGCTGCTGCGATATACACTATTGGTTCCAGCGTGGTTTACTCCATTAAACCTGGTTGCGATATACACTGTTGGTTCCAGCGTGCGGACGCTGGTTTACTCCATTAAACCTGGTTGCGATATACACTGTTGGTTCCAGCGTGCGGACACTGGTTTACTCCATTTAAACCTGGTGGCGACATTTACTGTTGGTCCCAGCGTGAGGACGCTGGTTTACTCCATTAAACCTGGTTGCGATATACACTGTTGGTTCCAGCGTGCGGACGCTGGTTTACTCCATTAAACCTGGTTGCGATATACACTGTTGGTTCCAGCGTGCGGACACTGGTTTACTCCATTTAAACCTGGTGGCGACATTTACTGTTGGTCCCAGCGTGAGGACGCTGGTTTACTCCATTAAAACTGGTTGCTATATACACTGTTGGTTCCAGCGTGCGGACGCTGGTTTACTCCATTAAAACCTGGTGGCGACATTTACTGTTGGTTCCAGCGTGAGGACGCTGGTTTACTCCATTAAACCTGGTTGCGATATACACTGTTGGTTCCAGCGTACGGACGCTGGTTTACGCCATTAAAACCTGGTGGCGACATTTACTGTTGGTCCCAACGTGAGGACGCTGGTTTACTCCATTAGACCTGGTTGCGATATACACTGTTGGTTCCAGCGTGCGGACGCTGGTTTACTCCATTAAACCTGGTTGCGATATACACTGTTGGTTCCAGCGTGTGGGCGCTGGTTTACTCCATTAAACCTGGTTGCGATATACACTGTTGGTTCCAGCGTGCGGACGCTGGTTTACTCCATTAACCTGGTGGCGATATTTATTGTTGGTCCCAACGTGCGGACGTTGGTTTGCTCCTGATCTATCTGTACTGAGGCTAAGTCGCTGTCCTCGCCTATGCAGTTGTCTGATTTTCCTTGGCAATAGACTTCTGCTGAGTAAGACCTTAGTTCCTATTCCTCTCTGCTGTCCTAGTCATCTGACAGCCGGTCTACTCTCTCAGGCTGCCCTGCCCGGTATTGGTAAGGCCGGTAGAACCTTTGTCGTTACCATCCTTAAGGTTGCCTTATGCGGTATTGGCAGGGCCGGTAGAGCCTACTACAGTGTTCCTCAGGCTGCCCTGCCCGGTATTGGTAAGGCCGGTAGAACCTTGTACATCACCATCTTTAAGGTTGCCTTACCCGGTATTGGCAGGGCCGGTAGAGCCTACACTCAGTACTCCTTTGGGCTGCCTTGCCCGGTATTGGTAAGGCCGGTAGAACCGGTACATGTCATCTCACGGTTGCCTTACCCGGTATAGGCAAGGCCGGTAGAGTCTGTTATCGCTACTGGCACTTGGGTTGCCTTGCCCGGTATTTTAGGCAAGGCCGGTAGAACCTATTGTATGGACTATTATTGTTGTATTGTTATGTATGTTTCCCTATGGGGATTGCCTTAACTTTTCAATAAAGTTACGTTTCTACCCAACCTTACGTCTGAGAGTCTTCAAAAACCGTGACAGTACGAAAGGGCCATGACCTCAGACAATAAGAGTGATGGTAACACACAAAATATCCATTGGAGGATGGATATGCATGAGCAACGTTTAGATCAGCTGGAGGTTGCTATTCAAACTATTCTTGAATGCACGGTACTTGCTGATAAGTCCGGTTCTAGCCCGGTGGTCTCGCCAATTCAGACACCGGAGAATGAGTCTAGGTCCCCAGGGACCGCAGTCAAAGGGTTAACGGCTTCTGCACCCTTGCCGCTGAGATATGACGGTGACCCTCAACTATGTAGAGGGTTTATTAATCAACTTGAAATATTTATGGAATTGACGCATTTCCTAGTGACCGCAGCAAGGTTGGGTTCATGATATCCCTACTGACTGGTAGAGCATTGGCCTGGGCTAAGCCACTGTGGGAAAACGCTAAACCTTGTACTAAAAATTTCTGTGATTTTGTACAATCCTTTTGGAGAGTTTTCGAGCCTCCTGGTAGAACCACCTCTGCTGCTAAACATCTTATGGAGATACAACAGGGCAGGTGCACGGTTGGCGATTATGCCATTGAATTCCGCACCTTGGCAGCAGAGGTAGGATGGAATAACGAGGCCCTGTTGGCAGCCTTTGCCCAAGGCTTGAGTGACCAGATTAAAGATGAGATTGCAGCAAAAGATTTACCTACTGACCTAGATGATTATATCAAATATGTGATTTTAATTGACTCCAGAATACGAGAAAGATTAACCACCCGAGAGAGTCGAGCACGGCTAAAAAATAATGGGTCCAGTAGTACATTTTGCCCACCCAACCCTCCCTTGGCATCCAAACCTAGTGAACCAATTCAGGAACCAGGTGAACCTATGCAGGTGGGTTTCACTAGGTTAACCAAGGAACAGAGGAGGTATTGCAAGATACAGGGATTATGTTTGTACTGCGGTAAAAATGGTCACCTGTTAAGATCTTGTCCGGTACGTCCGGGAAACGAACACAACTAGAGTACCTTGGGGGATAGGCCCTAGGTGGTGTCCAATCGTCCCCAGTGTTGGGCACACTTAAACCCACCATACAGGTGGTATTGTCATGGGCACAACGCTCAGTTGAGGTTTTGGCCCTGGTTGATTCTGGTGCAGCTGGGTATTTTATGGACAATACCTTTGCCGAATTGCATGGGGTACCACGGATTCAGAGAGAGACCTCTTGCTATTGAAGCAATTGATGGCAGACCTTTGGAACCCGCCCAAGTTACCTTTGAAACGATGCCCTTGTCCATGACTATTGGGGCTCTTCACAAGGAAGAGCAACAGTTCCAATTGATTAATTCTCCTCACCATGCCGTGATCTTGGGCTTTCCTTGGTTACAGTTGCACAACCCACAATTTGATTGGCAGAAATGTGAGATTGCTGCTTCGTCTCAATTCTGTATGGATAAGTGCGTTACCCATCCTGTTAAGGTCTTGTGCACCTCCCCTTCACTACCTGATGTCTACCAGCAGTTCAGAGACGTTTTCAGTAAGGGAGAGGCTGGAGCCCTACCTCAGCACAGACCATATGATTGTCGTATAGAACTAAGTCCTGGAGCAGTACCACCAAGGGGACGCACGTATCCATTATCTTGTGAAGAGAACCAAGCTATGGGGGAATACATAGCGGATGCCCTCAGTAGAGGGATCATAAGGAAATCTACTTCTCCGGCCGGCGCCGGGTTCTTTTTTGTTAAGAAAAAAAGTGGTGAACTACGACCATGCATAGACTATCGTGGGCTGAAAAAGCTGATGGCAAAGAATGCCTACCCGATACCACTCATCACCGAGCTGTTTGATAGACTTAAGGGGTCATCGATTTTCACCAAATTGGACCTAAGGGCAGCCTACAATGTGATACGTATCAGAGCCGGTGATGAGTGGAAAACTGCCTTCAATACGAGATCAGGGCATTATGAATACCTAGTCATGCCATTTGGTCTATGTAATGCTCCTGCAGTATTTCAAGAACTGATCAATGACGTTCTTAGAGATATGCCACAATCATGTTTTGTAGTCTATCTTGACGACATACTTATCCACTCCAAAGACCTGTCACAACACATCAAGGATGTGTCTGAAGTGTTGCTGCGCTTATGCAAAAATAGATTATTTTGTAAACTGGAGAAATGCGAGTTCCACAAAACCAGTGTACCGTTTCTGGGGTTTATAATTGGCAAAGACGGTATTGCCATGGATAAAGAGAAATTGACTGCAGTCTTACAGTGGCCTAAACCCAAGAGTCTTAAAGCCATCCAACGATTTCTGGGCTTCCCCAATTATTACAGGAAGTTTATTAAAAACTTCTCCTCTATCATGAAACCTCTGTCTGACCTCACGCATAAGGGCGCTAATCCATCTCTCTGGCCGGTGGCTACTGAAGAGGCCTTTGAGAAGTTGAAGGTAGCCTTTGCTGAAGCGCCTGTGTTGTCCCACCCCAATCCACTACTTCCCTTTACATTAGAGGTTGATGCCTCAGATATTGGGGTCGGGGCGGTGCTTTCTCAGCGACAGGTTAAAGGTGGTACACTCAGACCCTGTGGATTCTTTTCTAAAAAATTAACCAGTGCTCAAAGTCATTACGAGATTGGTGATCGAGAATTACTGGCCATTATCCTTGCTCTCAAAGAATGGCGTCATTTACTTGAAGGCACAAAAAACCCCGTTTTGATTCTAACTGATCACAAGAATCTGACTTATCTCTCTGAGGCCAAGAGATTGTCTCCTCGCCAGGCCAGATGGGCACTGTTTCTATCCCGATTCAATTTCGTTGTATCATACTTGCCTGGATCAAAAAATGTTAGGGCTGATGCTCTGTCTAGACAATTTGAGGCGGAGTTTGACAGAGAAGAAGTACCAGCACCTATCATTCAACCTGATCGAATATTGGCTACCATACGTACTAGTATTACTTCACCACTAGGGGAAGAGATTTTGTCGTCCCAAGCCTCTGCTCCCCATGAAACTCCAGCGGGCAAATGTTTTGTCACTGAGCAATTCCGTACTCGACTACTTGAAACCTACCACTCCTCTAAGGCTGCGGGACATATTGGTAGAGATCAATTGTTTTGGTCCCTCTCTCAGCTATTCTGGTGGCCTTCTATGAGAGCAGATTGTGCCAATTTTACGAATGCCTGTACCACCTGTGCCTGTGCCAAAACCCCTAGACATCTCCCGGCGGGCTTACTTCAACCGGTGCCTAATGGTGAACGCCCCTGGTCTCACATCTCTATCGACTTTATGGGAGAATTGCCCAGGTCTAGAGGGTATTCCTTCATATTGATGGTGGTAGACAGGTTTTCGAAAATGGCACACTTCGTACCCCTCCGTGGCCTTCCTTCGGCCAAAGAACTGGCAATGGTATTCGCTCGAGAGGTGTTTCGGTTGCATGGAGTACCCAGGGGGCTGGTGTCTGACAGGGGGAGCTAGTTTGTGTCCAGATTCTGGAGGGCATTTTGCGAACAGATGGGCATACAGCTATAATTTTCCTCTGCATATCATCCCCAGACTAATGGGGCCGCTGAGAGGGCCAATCAAGGGTTGGAACAGTTTCTGCGATGTTTTGTGACTGACCATCATGATAATTGGGCCGACTTGTTGCCTTGGGCAGAGTTCGCCAGGAACTGCACAGTTAATTCTTCCTCCGGGAGCTCTCCGTTTTTGATCAATTATGGGTTCCAACCCTGTCTGCTCCCGGATTCCTTTCAGACACAGCAGATTCCAGCTCTGGATGAGCATATAGAGCAACTCCGTTCCACATGGGCACAAGTTCAGAGAGCATTGGGTCAGTCTTTTCAGCGACATCAGCGTCATGCCAATCGCAGAAGTCTTCCAGAGGTTTCCTTTCAGGTCGGGGATAGAGTATGGCTGTCCTCTAAGAATCTGAAGCTCAAGGTTCCATCTAATAAGCTGGCACCTCGGTTCATTGGTCCGTACAAGGTAATTCGCAAAATTAACCCCGTTTCCTATGCCTTGGAATTACCTGCTGCTATGCGCATTCATAATGTGTTCCATGTGTCTCTCCTTAAACCTCTGGTTTGTAACAGTTATACTACCACACCTGTGATGCCAGGTCCTGTTGAAGTCGAGGGGCAGGAGGAGTATGAAGTACAAAATATTATTGATTCCTGTAGGCATAGAGGAGGGGTACAGTATCTGGTGCATTGGAAAGGTTATGGTCCTGAGGATCGTTCCTGGGTAGACAGTAAGGACCTTCATGCACCCAAGTTACTACGTATATTTCATACCAAATACCCTCAGAAGCCCAGACCCCACTCTGGGAGAGGGGGTCTTTGAAAGGGGGGTACTATCACGGTGCCCGTAATTCCTGCTGTTCTGTGTCTGTCACTTGCTGAGTATTCCTGATTGGCTGTCCGCTATCAGCCCTCCTCACACTGCCTTTTTAAACCCAGGTTGAGCACTTCCAGGTTGCCCTTTCGTGGTATTTCTGACTTCACCTGGCCTGATCTGCATGTCAGGTTTCTGGGCCTGCTGTTCCTGCTGATCCTGCGTTCCAATGTTCCATGTTCCTGTTTGCTAGTGATCCGGTGTTCCTGTGTTCCAGCACCTAGCAGGTTAATCTTGCTGAGTTCCTGAGTCTCCTGCCTGCCTCTTCTCCAGCTGGTTCGCTCTGCACCGGTGGTTCCAGTCATCTGTCAGTGCATCAGTCTCGCCCCCGGTGGACTCCCCGTTGGAGTGTGGGGCTCCTGCTCTAGCCCGTCGCTCCGGCAACATTGTTCTTTTCGCTGCTGCGATATACACTGTTGGTTCCAGCATGCGGACACTGGTTTACTCCATTAAACCTGGTTGCGATATACACTGTTGGTTCCAGTGTGCGGACGCTGGTTTACTCCATTTAAACCTGGTGGCGACATTTACTGTTGGTCCCAGCGTGAGGACGCTGGTTTACTCCATTAAACCTGGTTGCGATATACACTGTTGGTTCCAGCGTGCGGACACTGGTTTACTCCATTATAACCTGGTGGCGACATTTACTGTTGGTCCCAGTGTATGGACGCTGGTTTACTCCATTAAACCTGGTTGCAATATACACTGTTGGTTCCAGAGTGCGGACGCTGGTTTACTCCATTAACCTGGTGGCAATATTTATTGTTGGTCCCAACGTGCGGACGTTGGTTTGCTCCTGATCTATCTGTACTGAGGCTAAGTCACTGTCCTCTCCTATGCAGTCGTCTGATTTTCCTTGGCAATAGACTTCTGCTGAGTAAGACCTTAGTTCCTATTCCTCTCTGCTGTCCTAGTCATCTGACAGCCGGTCTATTCGCTGAGGCTGCCCTGCCCGGTATTGGTAAGGCCGGTAGAACCTTGTACATTACCATCTTTAAGGTTTCCTTACCCGGTATTGGCAGGGCCGGTAGAGCCTACACTCAGTATTCCTTTGGGCTGCCTTGCCCGGTATTGGTAAGGCCGGTAGAACCGGTACATGTCATCTCACGGTTGCCTTACCCGGTATAGGCAAGGCCGGTAGAGCCTGTTATCGCTACTGGCACTTGGCTTGCCTTGCCCGGTATTTTAGGCAAGGCCGGTAGAACCTATTGTATGGACTATTATTGTTGTATTGTTATGTATGTTTCCCTATGGGGATTGCCTTAACTTTTCAATAAAGTTACGTTTTTACCAAACCTTACGTCTGAGAGTCTCCAAAAACCGTGACCGTCACACACTCAATACAAATGGTGCTGAGAGACACCAATGAATGGCCCTGGTCCAAGAAATATACAGATGTCCGCTGAATGTAATTTGAGCTGAGAGCCACACCACAGCTATGCAAGTGATGCCCTTCTGAAAGATAAGCAGGACTGAGCCTCAATTATAATGCCCCAAGGTAGGCAGTATCCTCTGAATGTAAGCATCGCTGAGAGCCATACCACAGATGTGTAAGCCACGCCGGAAGTCACAACTCTGAAATATAAGTGGTACTAAGCCATAACTTAAATGCCCCAAGGCAGGCTGTACCTGCTGAATATAAGTGGCGCTGAAAAACGTACCACAGATGTGGAAGTTGCAACTCTGGAATATAAGTGATGCTGAGCCACACCACAGAAATACAAGCAGCGCAGTCAGCACTGGGTCAAGGGTGCAAGGACCACAAGGGAAAAGCCGAGGCGGTATGAGCTGCTATTGGACCAAGGGTGCAAGGCCCACAATGGTGATGCTATGGGAGTAAGAACCACAACTAGGCCAAGGGTGCAAGGTCTGGGAGAGGAACTCTGCACCAAAATAGTATAGACTGGACCAAGGGTGCAAGGCCCACTATGCTGACACTGCAGTGGTAGGAAATGAAACTAAGCCAGAAATAATAGTCAGACAGGCAAGGTCAAAACCAGGTAAGCAAACCAAAACAGTACAGTGGGAAATATCGATAGAATAGTCTGTCAGTTCAAACCAGGACAGCAAATAACCAATAGCAGTACCAAGGGGAAATCCAGAGAATAGTCAGAACACACAGATCAGGCAACAAAGGGCAATCAACTAGAAAAATCAGGCAGAGACTGAAAGGCAGGCCAGTCTATAAAGGCATAAGGTCCAAACAGAAGAAAGAAGCCCAGTCCCTTATAGGCCAGAGAAGGAATAACATGTAGGCTTGATAGTGTGCCCTCTTAATGGGAGCCCACTGGGCAACCTGGTTTATTAGAGTAGGCATGATGAAATGCCTGCATCAATGATGAGGCATGGATGTCGGGAGCAGGAACTCATGAATGGTATTCAGGACCATAGCCCTCCCAATAAATAAGATATTGGAGCTGAACTCTGACTAAATGAGAATACAGAACTCTTTGTACAATGTATTCTGGTTCACCATCAACCATTACAGGAGCAGGATGGGGAACCATTTTGGTAAAATGATTGGAAACATATAGTTTGAGTAGAAATAAATGTATTATGAATCTTCATGGATGGGGGTAATCTTAAAGAATAAGATACTATAGTGACCCACAGAATAACTTTGTAAGGGCCAATTAATTGGGTTCCAAGCTTGGGGGAAGGCAGATGAAGGTGTCGATTTTTTTAACATAGCCAGACCTTGTTACCTGTCCTGTATACATGGCCAGGAGAATGACGGCTATCAGCAGGAGGAGGAGCAGAAGGACAAAATCGAGGGACGTAACCCAAGAATGAAAAGGGCCTTAGGGGATGGAATAAGGTCAAATACATTTTTTTCTTTGTGCAAAACTCCAGTGAGCATAGTTAAGGGAGCAGTTTTGCATATCACCAATCCTGATCCAAGAGATTTACCATCAATGTTTGAAGTGGGGGGAGAAATCATACTTATAGGGTTTTCCTGCTTTCACCCCTAAGTACAGGCATTTCCTGTCCATATTGGACATTGGCGAATCAGTTGACCTTTTTTTCACAGTATATACAAAGTTCTTGAGTACGCTTTTGTTTCCTCTCAGATGTATTAAGATTGTCTACCTCCATGGGTTCGTCTGGGGGGAATATGCAGCAAAAGAGGGCGGGAGGGATGTTCTGGCTCCCGCTCTTGAAAGTGTAGATCTAATTCCAAAAAAAGAGTAACGTATTTTTTAAAATCATCAGGGATTTTGCAAATGTGAGGGCATCCTTAAATCTGTCATTTAGTCTGTGACAAAAAGCAGGTTTGAGGTCCTCTCTAGATCTAATTCCAAAAAAAGAGTAACGTTTTTTTAAAATCATCAGGGATTTTGCAAATGTGAGGGCATCCTTAAATCTGTCATTTAGTCTGTGACAAAAAGCAGGTTTGAGGGCCTCTGGGTTCTAGGTAGTCTCCTAGGCCAGAGTTCTGAACTGAATGGCATAATGGCCCAGGGGACGGGCCCCTTGTCTAATCTTCAATAAGGTAGCCTCCGCAGAGGACTTACGACCAGGTGTGTCAAAAGCCAGGCGGAATGTCTTGATAAACTCCTCAGAATTTTGCAGCAATGGAGAATTTAATTCCACTAAAGGTGAAGCCCAGGCCAGAGCTTCATCTTTTAAAAAAGAATTAATAAGAGAGACCAGAGAAGAATGCGTATCAAAAGAGAATGGAATAGTAATGAAATGAAGAAGGCATTGGTTTAGGAAACCCCTGCACTCTTCAGGTCTCCCAGAATAAGGAGGGGTAACTTAGGTGGTTTAGTAAACATAGCTGAGGGTATAGTAGAGGGGGACCCACAGTAGGGGAAGGTAGCTGAAGGTTTGGAGGCCACATTAGTAGCTCTAAGAATCTGAAGAACTTTGCTGAGTTTACCTTCTAGACTTTAGGTGTGCTTCATGATTAGTGAGAACTTGCTCCTGATGGTCCTGTCATGCAATTAAACATGCCATATCTGCTGGGTCCATACTTGCCCTGATTATTCAGTCATGGACAGACTTAGAAAAATGGTTGCTAGTGGTCAAACCTAGAGAGCAACGCCAGGGAACAAATTCTACTGGGAGACAGTTCCATTAATGTGTCATTCTTTCTGCAAATTAGTACTTACATTACATTTTTCCACCAAATAGTCCTGAAAATATATTTATTAGTTTCTTTTTTCTACTGTCAATACAAACAGAGATTGACAGGACCTTTGTAATAGATTGCATTTGGACTTGCACCTTTGTAATGTGTTGCGTTTGGATTGGTTTACATATACATGGGTTCTAAAGCTAATTGAATAGTTCAATTTAAGAATTGTACACAGAACATTTATTTTAAACTTACGATTAATTTCCATTGCATATACTTCTCAGACAAAAGGCAGCATGAATCAGAAGGGAGAAAGAAAACAATGATAGAATTAAATAGAATGATAAACAAGTCCCTGAAAAAAATAATATTAAGCTAAGCTAGTAAATGAATCCAGATACTGATGCAAAACATGCAATATTTTACAGTTATTTTCTATCATCAAGTAGTATTAGAAAGGACGTAAAGCAAGAAAAAATATGCTGGCAGATGATCAATTTCAACATACTTACTACCTACAATTGCTTGTAACCTCTCATACATTTTATATGGCATTACCAAGGACAAAGGACCATTTATCAAATCCTATATATCCTGAGTACTGCACAGTAATAGAGACAATCCATGAAAGATAAGGCCTAAAAGGCAAGTTTTCTGTAGGATTAAGTGACTCAGTCCAGTTTTTCTAGCTATAGAGTTTTACATTATCATTGTCCTTTATTCATAAAGCACCAATATTATTCCACAGCACTGTAAAATACGTAAAAGAAATATAGAGAACAGGACAGTACGGTTTACTTTTAAAAAGTTGTGCAAAGGAGCATGATACCAAAAGAAATAGTAACCATGTTGCCATAATAAAAATGGCGACATGAGAATCTCACACTGCGTGACAGTGCAAGATTCTTATGTCACCTACTAAAAGGTCTCATCCCAGTCCAACAAGTACCACAGTGCACTGATGTGCTCTGTTGTTGGACTGCAGCTCACTTCATACTGTCCCAGCTCTATCCCATCATAAATATAGCAAAGGAACCATTAGCACTCTATGGTCATCTGGACCAATGGAATTTGTTTCTCCCAACATTGCTGAGCTTCTTACATTGCTGGATATCCTTGCGCCTACTGCGAGGCATGACATCTGGGGCTAAGTGGAAGAGCAGGGGCAGAATGATGGGAGCTGCAGTCCAACAACAGAGCGCATCCGCACGTCCTATCTAAATGCTATTTAATATGTTTATTAATTATCTAGAAGTGGGTGGGTATTGAAAGTAGTGTTTCAATATTTTCAGATGACTGTAAGCTGTGTAAGAAAATACATACAGAGCGATATATTTTTTCTCTGCAGAAAGATTTGGATAAAATGAGTGAATGGGCAGAAAAGAGACAGATGAGGTTTAACATAGATTAATGTAAGATTATGCATTTGGGCTGTAGAAACAAGCACGCTACACATATACTAAATGGGAAAATCCTGGTTAGAGAATTAGTTACTGATTTATGTATTGATAGACAACACTCAGCTGCTGCAATAGCCAATAGGATACTATCTTCTATAAAAAAGTGATATAGATGCATGGGATGGGAATACAATTTGACATCTACATAAATCATTGGTAAAGCCACATCTAGAATAGGGAGTACAGTTTTGGGCACCAGTTTTTAAAAGTGAAATTATTGAACTGGTAAAAGTGCATACACCTGCAACAAACCTGATGAAGGGATTGGAGGGTCTGCGTTATAAAGAGAAACTAGCCAAACTGGCATTGTTACATTAGAGAAGAGACTTCTAAAGGGTGATATGATTACCAATTATAAATATATATGAGGTTAACACAAATAACTATCTAAAGAACCATTTACTCACAAAGTTGGGCAAAAAACAAGAGGTCATCCATTAAGACTAGAGAAAAGGCGCTTCTGACTAAAACAAAGACACTTTTTAAAATAGTAAGGGCAGTAAAGTTATGGAATTATTTGCCTTGGGATGATGTACTTGCAGATACTGTAGTTGCTTTCAAAAGAGCAATGGATACCTTTCTACCTTAGAATAAAGTTGAACATTTTGACAGTTGGTTTCAAAGCAGATAGGATGTTGATTCAAAGAAATATGTGACTGCCATTTGGAGTCAAGAAGGATTTTTTTTTACGTACTTGGAGCTTATTTGTAAATGTCTTCATTTTTTTATTCTTCCTCTGGATCAACAGGGGTGATATGGCTTGGTCTGCACTTTATGCACTCATGTTTTTTTTCCTATCCTCATCAACTGTGTTACTATGTAGCTTGTTAAATGTGATATTTTGTGTTATCAACATTCTGTCCAAGGAGTGATGCTAAAATTAACTATAAATGTAGATTAGTTTGCATACAGCCATGTTTGAATACATGGCCCTAAATTATTTATTATTCAGTTGAGATAATACCCATATGTGTTTTGCATCAGATAACAGAAGGCCCCATAACACTTGTATCTAACTCTTAAAGGGATAGTAATGTTTCACAATAAAAACAGCTCCAATTAATCATCATAGTATTTGGGCCATGGAGAGTGTTATTTCAATACTGTCAGAGTTGTAGTTCAAGAGTAAACGAATGATAAACTATCCACTTCCCGCCCCTTTTACTGATGTAACACTGCTCACCTCAGAGCAGAAAAGTGGTGTCCAGATGGATCGCAAAGAGGGACAATGTTCAATTAGCATAAGGGAAAAAAACTGAAAAACATGTCAAGGGGGCAGGGTTTTCATGGTTCTCACAGTAAGAAGATTGTCCCTTGCTGTGAGCTGTCTGTGGACCAGATTCCACATCTGAGGGGAGGTGGCTTACACTAGGTAAAAGGGGCGGGAGGGGGAAAGGTTATCATTCAATTACTCTTGAACTACAACTCTGACAGTATTGAAATAACACTCTCTATGGCCCAAATACTATGAAGATTAATTGGAGCTGCTGTTTTTGTGAAACATTACTATCCCTTTAACCCCTTCGTGACAATGGACGTACATGTACGTCCTCTGTGGGTGTCACTTAGTGACAGAGGACGTACATGTACGTCCAGGAAATCCGGATCCCCGCGCGGCTGCACGCCGTTCGGGGACTCCGGATTCTGTTTAAAAAAAAAAAAAAAAAATGTTAGACGGGCGTTAAGTGACGGCCGCGTCTGCACGCGGCCGTCACTAAGGGGTTAAAAAAGCAGACAATTGCAATTGACCAGAACAATATGATTGTTAAGGCGAGACTAAATATAAAATTAAGCTATTTATGTCTAAGTAATTTGTTGAATGAATGTTCCCTTTATCACTTTTATGACTATCACAGTGCAACACAACCATGTTTTAATGCAAAATTAATTAATACATACAGATAAATAGTTTGTTTAATATTTTCAACAGTATGTGATGACAGTAAAATGTAACATTAAAAATGATGACTAAAACAGAGGTAAAATGATGTTCAATACTACAGTTAGGAGTAACTCCTAACATCCCGTGTTAATTATATTCATGCAGGGCATAAGAAACTGTAGACTGCATATAGGAGAGAGGGGTCTACAACATTGTTTAACTATTAAATCCTGTAGTTCTGTGGAATTACTAAATCTAGACCAAACTACATAGATGGGGAATTTAGGGAAAGACATCCCAAAATATTCAATGGACCACCCACTAATAATCTAAAATATAAGCCCAATATATACTCAATCACATCAAGTGAGCAATGAACTTTATTGAACAATCTAAACATTTAATTTTTCTGTCATAAATAACATTGACTTATAAATGCTGCTGTGGTCTACCTTGGTTTTCCTATAAACATTTTGACTATAAAGGCAAACGCTTAGGAAATGCAGAGCAAAAAAAACAATAGTCCTCACTGGTTTCAGTAGGGTGGGTGGTTCTTTGCTACATTAAAGGGATAGAAATACTTAAAATGTAAAACCATCCTATGGAGATTTATGGTCAATTGACCAGAGCTGTCCATAGGATCGTGTAGCAACAGCGCCACTGTACAATTTCAGGCCACTGTGATATTGCACCTAAAAAATTCAACTTTGAAAATTAATAACTTTTGAATGAAACACCTTTCAGCAGTGAGAGTACTCTTGTTTTACTCAGGGGGATAAACCCTACAACATATTTTTTTTTACATTTTAAGTATTACTATCCCTTTAAGTGTAGCTGTGTTGCCCCAGATTTACTAAGATTTAGCATTTACATATATGTCTCTTTGCCTCTTTATTTTGATCAATGATTATTAAGGGATATTTTTTAATTTACATTTTTGACAGCCCATACACATATGACAAGTACTGGGATCCTAATGCTTAAATATCTTCCTTTCTTGTTTTGATACTTAATTAATTTGCTTAACAATGAATTTACTGAAATAAATTTGCTTGTGTTCTTAGCTGAAGTGACGATGAATGACACAAGTTAAAAAAATAATTATACCGTTCCTGCAGACTCTAATTGACCCAGATAAAACAGGTTTTGTCCCAGGAAGATAAGCTTGACACCATAAAATTGATCATTTTAATCCAAGCAAGGCTGCCCGCTCTCCCCCCTACTCTTCATAATGGTAATGGAGTCCCTGACTCAATGTATACGACACAAACCTGCAATTACCAGCATATCCATTACCAACCAGCAACATAAACTCTCATTGTTTACTGATGACGTTCTTGTCACAATCACAAACCTGTCTACCTCCATGCCCAAGCTCATGTCAAAATTCCATCGCTTCTCCACTTACTCTAATTTTAAGATATACTATGACAAATCTGAAACTATGGCCACCGGAGTACCTTCGGATCTCCTCTCTGTTCTTCGGTCTTCTTTTCCATTCAAATGGTCATCATCATCTAGCAAATATTTAGGCATTTTCTTAACCCCAACTCTCGACTCCCTTTATGCAGCAAATTTCCCCCTCTCTTAGCCACAATCTGATGAGACCTACGTAAATGGGATTCATTAATTCTCTCTTGGATGGGGAGCATCAGCACTGTGAAGATGAATGTACTTCCTCACCTTTTGTATTACTTCCATACCCTATCTATTCTCCTTCCTTCTACATAGCTGGGAAATGTCTTGCACATTATCCATGGTTTTATATGCCACCACTGCCGTCCCCGTATTAAAAGGGAAATGATACACCAATCAAAACTACTTGGGGGCTTGGTGTCCCGAATATACATCTGCATTACCACTTGTCGCTTCTCTAATCTATTCCAGATTGGTCTCAGAATGAAGCCTCAAAAATATGGGTCTCTTTGGAACGTTCTTTTATCGACCATGATAATGTCCTTACAGAATTCTTCCTCCCTGGTCACTGTTGACACCCGTCATTATGGTCTCATTCAGTCATCTCCCCGGTATTGAAAGCCTGCAACAAGTGGACGAAGCAGACTGGCATTCTAACACTCCCGTCCCCTCTTTCAAAGATGTACTAACAAAGACCCACTGGTTTCTCTCTACAGATGTCCTTGTTCCAGACTTGGGAAAATTCTACAGCCTTAACTCTTCGAGACTACTTTCAGGATGCCACCCTACAAGACAAACTATTAATACCCTCATGCAAAATATGGAAGTACTTTCGGATTGCCCACTTCCTTGGCACTCCAGAAATCCGGAGCACTGCTTTACGTTCCCTGACAGCATTTGAATGCCTTTGTCTCCCTTCTAGTTCCGCTTACCGCTTCCTGGGGAAATGATATGCTATCATTCTTGAGGTCTCCTCTTCAGCGACTCCCAGCTATGCATCCGCCTGGGAGCAGGATCTTGGAATCTCTCTCTCCTCGTCTGAATGGCTACAGATCTGGAAACTTCACTCTTCCTTATCGGTCTTGAGTCGCATTTCTGAGCCAAACTATACATTTCTATAGAGGTCGTACTACACACCTGAAAGACTACACCGCATTTCTAAAACCTCATCCCCAATTTGTTGGAGATGTTCAGTGCACAAAGACACCTATCTTCATTTATGGTGGAGTTGTCCACAACTACAAAACTTCTGGAACCAATGTCTTACCACAGTAAATTCCCACTTTGGCTTATCATTGTCTCGATCACCCCTTTCCATCCTCTTCTTTTTGAATCTCCCTCCCATGCCTCGTATTTAAAAACACATCCTTTTACTAATGCTTTCTGCTGCCAAATCCCTTATTTAATTTCATTGGACCTACTCGGAATAGCACTCCAGAGTGAGCGATTACCTGTCTCTTCTCAGACTTACATACCTCAGCAGAGGTCACTGAACCCATAAACGTTTTTCTTAGTGATGGGGCTAAACTGGGATCTTCTGGTATGACATCGGGGCTACACCAGACTGGATCATGAGGCACTTGATCCCCACTTCTTCTCCTTTTTATTTTTCTTATTCTCCTCCCTTTTTTTCCTCCTATTCTTCTTTCCATACCTCCCCCTCTTTCCTTTTCTTCCCCTTCTTCCCTCCCCTCCTTCCACTTTTACCTCCCATTCTCTTCCTTCCTTCTTTCTATTCCTCTTTGCATCTCTAACCCTCCCCTTTGTTCTTCTCTCCCCTTTTTTCATCTCTTTCTTCCCTTCCCTTTTTTTTTTCCTACCCCTCTTCTCCCTGCACCTCCTCTTTCGTTTTCTTCCCCTTCTTCTTTCCCTTTTCCTTCTCCCTCTCCCTCCTTCACCTTTTACCTCCCCTTCTCCTCCTTCCTCTTCCTTCCATCCTTTCTATTCCTCTTCACATCTCTAACCCTTTTTTTTATTCTCTCACCTTTTTTCACCTTTCTTCCCTTTTTTTTGTTTTCCCACCCCTCCTCTCCATACACTCCCCCTCCCCACCTGCATTCCACACAAACTCAAAAACGGTAGACCTGATATAGGAGTATTGCCATGGGATTATGTAGACTACTTCCTGATTTTCGCCTGTACTACCCATGCATGTTCCACACTATCTTCTTTATGACCTACTACGATGTAGCTACATATTGAACTCTGTTTTAACGGATTGACTCTTGATATGCATTATATGTTACCTTATTGTCTACTGTCTTCAATAAAAACAATTATAAAAAAAATAATAATTATACCTTATATATATATATTAACCAAAATGGGAAGCACTCATGTGTAGACTGAAGTCATCAGCCTGGTGCTGTTGCTTAGGCACTGTATGTATTCTTGGAGTTTATATATATATAATATATACATTTAAAACAGACGGCATGCTATGTTTTCCAAATTAAAGCAGGTAGTCTGTTAATTTGGACTGATCATCTGCCTTGGAAACAGGAAACAGAGTCTTACTATGAATTCTAGTCTTACGGTCTATCTGGTCTGCAAACACTTCTCCATAGATCATCCAATAAGGCATGTAAAATATGTTGCGGGCTAGTCTCCATGAAGGCTCCTCTTCTGGGTGCAGGATGGCCTGTCGAGCTACTCCAAAACTCATCAATACTACCAGCATGATGACCACAAAGTACAGCATATCAATCATCTGCAAAATGATACAAAATGCACGCCTAAACCAATGTAATCATAGAACAAACGTATACTTTCTTAGTTCCGGTTTATTTGATACCTCTCACATTTTGAATTCCAAGCCTCTTCTGTAACAGTCATCATAATTTACCCTCCTAGTTTCATATATTTTCTTATTTGGTGTCATTAATTACTCTACCCTTTTCATGTATTTCCCTTTCATGTGTGTTGCAGACATCTCCATCATTGAATGGGTTGAAAAACCCCATTTAAATAAATGGGAATTTTTATTTCTTCCCTTGGTAAAACTGGTTTGCCCCATAATTTCATGAGTTTTCTTTTGAATTTAAGAGAACCCTTTGAATGTCAGAAAGGTATCCAACACATTGTGTTGCAATGTGTTGGATACCTCTCTGGACCTCAAAGGGTTAACTCATCGTGCACTAAGGGGTGATAAAGTGGAGATGACTTCTCCAGTGATATCACTTATCCCCTTCCTATGTTATTCTATGGAGCCAATACACTAGTGCATAGGCTCTATAGAATAGCATAGGAACTGGATAAGTGATATCACTTGAGATGTTATCTCCACTTTTTCACCTCTTTATCAAACTTTAGTGTATAACCTCCCTTGAATCTGTTTTGAGTAATTAAAATAACCCTTATGTACATTATTTTGTAAAAAAATGTGTATGCATAAACAAGATGGGTTGGATTCAAAAACTGAGATAACACCAATGATACATTTATTCCCTGCAATTGTTACATTGTTCCATTAAACCAGTTTTATTGTAAAAATAATATTCATTAATCAGATAGTGGGGTTCATTCTATAGCAGGTAATACATTTCACTGTTATTTTGTTTCCAAATTTCCCAATAAAATGTAATTGGCATCTGTAAGATGACCCCCCGAAAAAAAAAAAAAAATGTATCACATGCAGTGGAATCCAGCTTAATGTTGGAATACAAGGGGGGTTATGAACTAAGGTGTGATAAAGAGGTGATAAAGTGGAGGTGACTTCTCCAGTGATATCAATTCACCAGTTTCTATGTTATTATCCAACTTTGGAAATCTTAGTGCATAAGATAGCATAGGAACTGGAAAAGTGATGTCACTGGAGACTCCACCTTAGTGAATAAGCCCCAAGGCCTTAAATTATTGTTCTGAGGTTTGAGGGAGGAAGGATGAGGGAAAGGATCCACATTACCCTACAGAAAGTTTGGTGGAAACTAAACTGTTAAGATAAATATGTTTCTAGAGATTAAAAAACATCTAGGATCAGCGTAAGGTTACCTATTTAATAACAAAGTGAATTATGGAGAGATTATTTTTGTTGTTGTTAACCATTTAAGAAGCAGAGGGGTTCATGTATTGGAGAACATATACTCTTCCAGACTTCAACAATTTTTTGGTTTTATCAAGATTAAAATTGCTCCTTATAAATGTATTCCTGCTGTGTAACACAGGCTTAAAAGCATATAACAGGTTAATTTAATGACTACAATATATGCACATAGACTGAATCTTTTATGTTTTAGGTTTCAAAACATAGCTAATAGATGGCAGACATTGTACCATGAACTCTTGTAAGCTATTAATCATTTTGTATCATTTTGTTGATAAAATGACAGAACAATACTCTTAATCTCCTATAGAAGCAATTATTCTAAATATTCTGCAGTTTTAATAACTTCTACACTTTTTTTTGCATATTATATGTGCATAACAAGCCTATAAACAGTTTTAGAATTACAAAAGCATAATGCCCAATAATGTTCTGCACTTACCATTTTTCCAATCATCATGACATAGGGCCCTAGGTATTTGTTGACACCAAAGATATCCAATACTCGAATATACCAAAAGATTATATCTACACAGTATATCACTCTGCCGTATCCCATGTAGGGTTGATTTTGTAGTCTTAGAATTGCTCCAATTATGAACACTGAAATGGCCACCATATCAGTGATATTCCAGTATTCCTGTAGCCAAACCTTGACCTTTTGGCTCAGCTTTCCAGGCTCAGACATTAGAATCTGTAGGTGAAAGAAGCAGGTACATTTATTGGAAAAACTAGATATATAGAACACTTTTATTTTTTTTATTTCAAAATATTCAACTTTAAAAATAAGGCCCTTTGGGATGAAATTTAATGTATATTTGTATTTGATCAATGCAGGAATTAAGGCTTTAAAGCCTTTTATATATGAGGTTATGTATTTATATAGTGAAAACCATTTGGACAACAAGGCTATAACTCAACAAAATGTATGACTCATCCAGAGTCAATGGGGTTATTCAGTAAGGTGTGATAAAGAGGTGATAAAGTGGAGAAGACTTCTCCAGTGATATCACGTCTCCAATTTCTATGTTATTTTATGGAGCCAATTCACCAACATTTCTTAAGTTTTGGAGATCTTAGTGCATAGGCTCCATAGAATAACATAGGAACTGGAGAAGTGATTTCACTGGAGAAGTCATCTCCACTTTATCACCTGTTTATCATGCCTTAGTGAATAACCCCAATGTCTCTTATAATTCAGGTTGGGAAACCTATTGTCATCATTGTTGTTGGACCACAATTTTATCATCCTCAGTCAGCCATTTGCTGAATAAGTATTAAGGGAGGTGAAGTCCTACAATAGCTAGAGACCTGTTGATTTCCAGCACTGCTTTAAATTGCTGCAGGATGGGTCAGTCGGAACTGATTTGGTTTGTTTGCTGCAGTGCATACCAGGTTGTTTGCTAAAGTTAATACCAGTGGACAGGGCTTAAAATTTGAAGTCCTTTGCTACTAGCAAGACCTGAAAAGTTACTCGCCACTGCAAGCCATAGCATACCCACCAGGTCTGAATTTCTATTCGCCAGGGCTAAATTTTCACTCGCCATTGGCTAGTGGAAATTTTGAGCCCTGCCAGTGGACACACTCTGGTACCATTAAGTCTTCAGTTGCAGCAAGCATATTACTCCTTCCCCAAGGAGTGCAGAAAAATTGTATAACGTTATATAATTTCCTTGTTTTAATACATGATTTAAACAAGACATACAGGAAAATAACACTTCAAAATACTCATAGACTTCTCATTGCCCCCCCTTTTGGAGCAAGAGGTGTTAAGAGGAGAATTTTGGTGCAGGTGGTTTAGCAAAGTGGTGCTATACTGGCACACAGCTAGAAAATAGATTCCAGTGTCTGTTTTTGAATAGAAGAGTATTTGTAAATCCAGCCATTGTTTCAGTTGTAGGAAAACAGAGGTCCCATTAGTTGAAAGTTACTCTTAAATGTTGCTTTTGATTCCCACTATTTCAAGCACAACAAATAAAACATATATTCACAACTATTTTTATGTTATATATGACAGGGACACTTGGCACCCTAGGGAATATGAATATGTATATATAAAGATCAACCAATCAATAGAAAATATAGTTATTCCATAATGTAAAACCTATATACTTTGTTTCCTTTATTTTTTTAAAACTCCCACATCTCCTTCAATAATAGCAGCAACTCTGTGCAGGTGACATGATGAAGTCCCACCTGGTCCTATTTCAGTACTGGCCAATGTGTATATAATATTTTGTTACATAAAAGGTGATTTATCTGGCATTAAGAGCATGCAATCAAAACTAGCACTGCAAAACAAAATTGAGATGTTCAAATGTTCAACCATGAAAGTGCACTATGGTTTTTGTACAGCACTTTTTATTGCATAAACACTAATGAACATTATGGTGGACACCACTGATTACTGCAAGACTGGTAATAAACATTTAAGCATCTCATTTTTGTTTTTCTGTGTTGTTTTTATATGGGTGTGATTAATGCTTTTTTTTTTGTACATGCTTTCTATGAATGTTTCTGATCTACCACTTCGTATTTAGCACCCCTAGCCCATCTAGTATTTTAGTGTTCCATGATCATTACAGTTTTCTTACCTCCCTCACTTTCTCTAATCCAAGGGTCAAAATATAGGAAATGACCACCCATTCCTGGACTGAAGGCCATCTCTCCATCTTCACCAAGATGACATAATTAAATAACATTAAATATGCTAAATATGCAATCTGGAAAAAGAAATCAATAATCTATTAGTATAATTTCAATCTTATATTACAACATGAACTGCAAGAATAACTTTTGGAATGATGTGGGCTTTATTTCTACAACTTTGTGATAGTTGTTTTTATGATGAATTTTGTAAAGAGTCTCTGTGATGCCCACAGGGATGAAAGGGGACCACTGAAATTGACTACCTAAGATTTATCTTTGATTCTCAACTAGTAATTATTTAGCATTTATATTTTAGACATCCTGGGGTACAGTTTATTCATTTCTTTGGAATTGTAAGGGTAATTTTTTATTTATAAAAACGGGACTTTTTACGCATTCCTACTTAATTGCACTTAAAGGTTTCAACCACAGAAAACATTTTCAGAACCACTGATTTACATGATTAATATAGCAACATGGTACCTTCCATACCATTACCCTTTTCCAGAGCAATCTGCTAATAACTGCAGTACAGATATTCAGAAATGTGATGTGTTTTGGTATTTAATGAACAGCTATCAAGTGGATAGGTTCCGTTCAGCTGTATTGTGAGCTTCAGTTGACCAGTGGGGGAGCAGAACAGTGGCCTGAAAAGAGACCACTGATCCTCCCACTTTGGTACCATGAGAAAAGACTGAACTGCAAGACTGAAGTCTAACAATTCAGTCTCGTTGGGCTGAGTGTGCAACCCCCATACACTTTAATTAAGGGCTTACAAACCTATTACTTGAATGCTATAGGGGCAGCATGTGAACCCTTAAAGTTTGTGGCTTTGAGCCACATGTTCCCAGGTTGTGTTCTAGCCAGATACCAGCAGAGTTTTATGATTCTCTGGAACAGCTGATTTCAGCCATTTTGGGGCTGCACAGTGCAGGTTTGGGAGTAAACTTCATAAACAAAATAATTGTTCTTTGAGATCTGAAAAGATTGGATGTCCTCCACATAAAACAATAAATAGCATTCAGTAGCGGACATTAAAGGTAAAATGTACATGGGAAGTTCTTATTCTTTAAAAAGAAAAAACAAAACAAAGCACCCCAAACATTATGTATATATGATGACCCTGATATTGAGCCCATACATAGTTATATCTTATTTTTATGTGGTTTATTCAAAAGAGTAATGAAAGCAATCATTATTATATTTTTGTTTACACCTTTTTAGCAAGCAGTGAATTGATTTAAATTGTGATACTTTTTTGTAGACAAACTAAGACAACTGATTGCTATTTTAAAATTAGGATGCCTCACAGTGATTGGGAAATATCTCTAGCATTTATGGGTTTTGTTTTTTTTTAATCTCCTGACAGTAAAACTAGAATTGGCACCAAATATATCAAATGTTCAATATTTTCTTGTGATAAAAGGGGTTATGTTTTTCCTTACTGTTTTGTCTCAGGTTTGCAGCTGGAAACCATCAGTAGAAAGATTCCTGATGGCCATGATGACTAAGAGGAGACTATTTAGTTTAGTTTGTTTTTCATGTTACATTAGCAGCACTATCAATTAGCATTTCCCTCCATGTATACATCTTCTTGTGTCCTCATATAAAATATGACCACAAGTGGAACATCTTTTTCTTTTTTTTTCTAAATATGACCTTTGCACAATAGGCTTCAAATAATCAAAGAGCATAGCAGCTCTTTTGAAAATTGCCAATGGACCTATCATCTTGAATTCAGGTTTACATGTTTGCAAGCTTCACTAGGCACTGCTTCTATATGTCATTGCCAAAATAACAATGAGGAAAGAATAGTTTTAATTGGAAATGGTTCAATTGTTGCTTTTTTGTTTGCCTTCCTCTAGATCTACAAAGGCGATATGGCAAAGGTTAAACTTGATGGTTGCCCTTTTTCAACCTCATGAACTGTATTACTATGTAAATATGATGTGTTTTATTTGAAGATAGATGTTTTTTCTGTCATGGACTGGGAACACAGCACCAAATGGAAGACTGTTCTGGATGGATGATGAAGGTATACCCTCCAACCACTGCAGCATAAGTCAGAGGAGAAGAGAATGCATAAAAGAAGGGGTACCTGCTTTCATACTTTATGAATGGTGAAACAATGGGCCATATGCATAAGGACACCAGGAGCAATTTTGAGGGTAAACTAACTGGGTTGTCCATCATCTTTCAAATTTGCCTTTTATTTGTGCACTAGTTGAAGAGCCCGTGTACACGGGCCTCAGTGCCACCCAGCAACAGCCGTGGAGCAGTCATAAGCAGTAGAGACTGCCCACGGCGCGGGTGATAATGGAGAGGGCCTCTCTGAATTCCGACCGTAGAGAATTATTATATAGGATACTGCCCACTGTTTTAACCCTCTGAGTGAAAGAGAATTGTCTAAAGCACTGCTACGTAATGCTTTTGGCAGCCCTCTCGCACTCAAAGCATTTTAAACCTTCAACCCCCTTCTAAGCAATTACTTGTTTATACATGGATCTCAGGTGTTAGCACAACAGTTACAATACAGCTCAGTGTAAATAGGGTTTAAGAAAATAATACTAAGAAAATTATTTTGTCGACTTACAAGTGCTACCAGAAGGTCAAATGATTAAATATGCCTATTACAATGTAAATAAACTCTTGTTTGACCTAAGATAATCCCCTTAACAGAAGACGTGGCAGGTTTCTTCACCATATGTTTTCCCCATATGCATTGGATATCGCTATATACAGCTAAATGGTATTCACTATTTATGCACATCTGATATCACTGCAAAACACTATTCACCATGAGGATACATGTTGTATTGCACTGCTCAGACATTATTTACTGTAGGTTCATGTCTGATTTCACCACTCAAACACTGCTTGCTGTATGTACAGGTGTATGCTATCACTGCTCAAACTAGGGATGGGCAAAATGTCCCATTTTTTCCCACAAAAGGTTTTGCAGAAAAAACACAATTCCACACTTCTTCAGTAGAAGTCCCCTTGTTTAAAAATCCATTGCCTTTTCCCTAAACCCGTGAAATTTCCCACGAAAACTCTGACTGGTTTTACCTCTGCCTGAGAATTCCCTCAGGGTGGGGGGTCAGACTCAGTATGTGTGGTTGTAGGGTTACCAGTGCAGCAGCAGTACAAGACAGTGACTCAGAGGTCAGTATGTGTGGTTGTATGGTTACCAATGCAGCAGCAGTACAAGACAGTGACTCAGAGGTCAGTATGTGTGGTTGTATGGTTACCAATGTAGCAGCAGGACAAGATAGTGAATCAGAGGTCAGCTTGTGTGGTTGTATGGTTAACAATGCAGCAGCAGGACAAGACAGTGACTCAGAGGTCAGTATGTGTGGTTGTATGGTTACCAATGCAGCAGTAGGACAAGACAGTGTATCACGGTGCCCATGATTGCTCGCCCCTGCTGTCAGTCAGGTGTGTGTATTCTCTATTGGCCGCCTGTCTATTGCCTGCCCAGTGCTGCCTATTTAGACTGGGCTGAGGCACCCTTTGGTTGCCCTTTCGTGGTGTCGCTGTGTCAGCAGTCACCTGTCTTACCTGTATCCTTGGGCCTGTTGATCTGCTACCAGTGTCAGCATTTCTCCACTGTCAGTGCTGCTCCTGCTTGGTTCCTGCCTCCGTTCCAGATCCGGTTGGGCTGTCGTTCCTGCTTCCGTTCCTGATCCGGTGCTGCCGTTTGTTCATGCTTCCTTTCTGATCCAGTGCTGGCGTTGTTCCTGCTACCGTTCCTGACCTGGTTGACAGTCCTGTCGTTCCTGTGGTTGTCCTGGTGTGTATGCTGTTCCTGCTGCTGTATCCTGATTGTCATCCGTCTGGCTGCCTGGTCGCCTGGGCGACATTCTGATCACTGGTTTACTCCACATTCACCAGTTGCTGATTCCGCTTGTATAGAACCGGTTGAGCGATACGTTTGTCCAGTATGCTGTACTGGTTTACTCCACATTCACCGGTTGCTGATTCCGTTTGTATAGAACCGGTTGAGCATTACGTTTGTCCAGTACGCAGTACTGGTTTACTCCACATTCACCGGTTGCTGATCCCGCTGTATAGAATCGGTTGGGCGATACGTTTGTCCAGTACGCGGTACTGGTTTACTCCACATTCACCGGTTGCTGATTCGGCTGAATAGAACTGGTTGGGCTATACGTTTGTCCAGTACGCTGTACTGGTTTACTCCACATATACCGGTTGCTGATCCTGCTGTATAGAACCGGTTGGGCGTTACGTTTGTCCAGTACACGGTACTGGTTATTCACATCACCGGTTGCTGACCCCGCTGTATAGAACTGCTTGGGCGACATGTTTGTCCAGTACACGGTACTGGTTGACTCCACATTCACAGGTTGCTGATTCCACTGTATAGAACTGGTTGGGCTTACTCCACATTCACCGGTTGCTAATTCCACTGTATAGAACCGGTTGGGCGTTACGTTTGTCCAGTATGCAGTACTGGTTGACTCCACATTCATCGGTTGCTGATTCCGCTGTATAGAACCGGTTGGGCTTACTCCACATTCACCGGTTGCTGATCCCGCTGCATAGAACTGGTTGAGCTATATTGTTGTCTATAACGGTACTTATTAACCCTTTGTCTACCAGTTGCGGCTGCCTCCTTTAGTGCACCGGTTTGGTCTCCCTGGCTGTGATACTGTTTGCTCCACTCTCCATCTTAGGCTGCTGTTCTATCAGCTCAGCATTAGTGGAGCTGTCCTCCTGTTCTCCTGGCTGCCTTGCCCAGTATATTGGCAAGGCTGGTAGAGCCACACTCGAGTTTTGTGTAACCCTCCAGGCTGCCTTGCCCGGAATATTGGCAAGGCCGGTAGAGCCACACTCAGTGTTTTGTGTAACCCTCCAGGCTGCCTTGCCCGGTATATTGGCAAGGCCGGTAGAGCCAGTTTGCTTTCCATTGTGACATCCTTCAGGCTGCCTTGCCTGGTATATTGGCAAGGCCGGTAGAGCCTACTTTGCTGTATCTTGCAAACTACTGTTTGAACCCATTTTGTATATGTGACATATGTGTATGTTCTGGACCTGTGAGGGTTCCCATTAAACTTTTCAATAAAGTTTGATTTTTATCTTATGTGCCTGAGAGTCAAAACAAACCGTGACACAGTGAGTCAGAGGTAAGTATGTGTGGTTGTATGGTTACCAATGTAAGTATGTGTGGTTGTATGGTTACCAATGCAGCAGTAGGACAAGACAGTGACTCAGAGGTAAGTATGTGTGGTTGTATGGTTACAAATGCAGCAGCAGGACAAGACAGTGACTCAGGGGTCAGTATGTGTGGTTTTATGGCTACCAGTGCAGGGAGACAGAGCTGTGTGGCCTCAGATTGTGTGGTTCTCTGGCTACTAATGCAGTGGGGCAAAGCTCAGGGGGCAGTATATGTGGTTCTGTTGTAGTTGGGGGCAACTTGAGGCTCTTAAGTTGTTGGCTGGCAAGGAATAGGATTTATAGTCTGTTATCAGCTGTTGCCCATCTCTATGGCTACCAGTGCAGTGGGATAAACTGGGGTAAGCATGTGTGGCTCTCTCTACTGTGAGACAAGGCTGGGAGTCAGTATGTGTGGTTCTGTGGCTACCAATGCAGTAGGACAAGCCTGGGGCATCAGTATGTGTGATTCTATGGCTATCAGTGCATTGGAACAAAGCTGGTAGGAGAGTATGTGTGGTTCTATGGATACCAGCCTTGAAGGGCAAGGCTAGGGGGTCAGTATGTGTGAGCTCAGCAGGAAAAAGCAGAAAAACTGCACTTTTCAAGGGAATTCCCACAGAAAGCAAAAAGTGCAGTTTTTTTTCCACAGTATTTACCATAAGTACACATCTGATATCACTGCTAAACAGCATTCACTAGAAGTACGTGTCTGATATATCTGCTAAACAGCATTCACTACAAGTACGTGTCTGATATATCTGCTTAACAGCATTCACTATAAGTACGTGTCTGATATATCTGCTTAACAGCATTCACTACAAGTACGTGTCTGATATCACTGCTAAACAGCATTCACTATAAGTACGTGTCTGATATCTCTGCTAAACAGCATTCACTACAAGTAAGTGTCTGATCACTACTAAACAGCATTCACTATAAGTACGTGTCTGATATCTCTGCTAAACAGCATTCACTACAAGTATGTGTCTGATATCACTGGTAAACAGAATTCACTATAAGTAAGTGTCTGATATCACTGCTAAACAGCATTCACTATAAGTACGTGTCTGATATCTCTGCTAAACAGCATTCACTACAAGTAAATGTCTGATCACTACTAAACAGCATTCACTATAAGTACGTGTCTGATATCTCTGCTAAACAGCATTCACTACAAGTATGTGTCTGATATCACTGGTAAACAGAATTCACTATAAGTAAGTGTCTGATATCACTGCTAAACAGCATTCACTATAAGTACGTGTCTGATATCTCTGCTAAACAGCATTCACTATAAGTATGCGTCTGATATCAGAGCTAAACAATATTTACTAGCTCTATGGGTATTTTATTGCTTCACATTTAGATTTTTAGTTTTGAGTAATATTTTACTAGCGCTGGTGCTTTTTAGTATGGAATAAATCTTGTAAAACAGTGTAAAATATGAATAGCCCCATACCCATAGTAAGACAGTGTCATTATCCTTTTTTTGTTGTAAATAATTATTTTAATTCATGTTTATATTTTGTTATTAGAAAATACTTAAACTATAACTTGTTATTCTTAACAATATGAAACAAGTTCATGCTAGTTAAATCATATACTTACTGTATAAAACCAGAACTTGACAATAGGTGCATTGTAGAACTCATAAATCTTAGTACCAATTGGAATGCTTCTTTGTTTTCTATTTCCATTCTCTTCATCCCCTTTCCTAGAGTTTGCATCAGCATTGCCATCCTGTTACAGTAACATTATTGCTTATGTGAAATCAGAATATTTGTACTGGGAGAATATAAATGCATACCATTTTTAGTGATACCATCCACTCTAGGCATTCAAATACCATGATCCGAAAACACTTATAATACAGTTTGAGCTCTTTACACATTCAGCTATTGCCTGTTTTAATAAAAGTATTTTACAAATATCTATAGAAAGATAGGTGTGTTTATATAGATCACTGATGAATGGTGATGACTGAAGACAAGATAGATGGATAGAGAGATAGACAGAGAGGTAGATAGATAGATAGATAGATAGATAGATAGATAGATAGATAGATAGATAGATAGATAGATAGATAGAAAGTCAAATCCAGACTGTGTTGCTAAAAAAGGATTAAACATTTGCAACCATGAAAACTCAAACATGTATTTTGCATTTATTAGTCCAGTCTAATTATCATCATGTCTCAGTGGGGCTCAGTGTGTGATAGATCCTTACCATGTTGTCATCTTCTTTCTCCTTTCCTTCCTCATATTCCTTGGACGTATGGAATGAGAGGTCATCCTGGGATCGGAACTCAAGGAACAGAATGGTTGGTGGTAGAAGAATTCCCATAATTACCTTTATTCAGAAAAGGAAAATGTGAATAATTATTGGTGAGGAATACAGTCCATTACTGGCACTTTGCAGGAACTTAACTATTGATAAAAATACATTTGAGTCTCAGTTTGTGGTCCTATAAGTAGTTGCCAATTTTTAAGTGGGGTTATTTACAGATGTATTGTCAAAAATAAAAAACTGTGGAAAAAGGTGTTTTACAGACTTAAAGGGATAGTAATACTTTGTTTTATCTTTATTTTATTTTGTAGGCATTAAAAAAAAACATGCAGAATGATATAAGTCTTATCTCTCAAACCTTTATGGTTTAAGAGATAGTCACAAGCAAAGTTTCCCCTCACGCCCCTTTTACCTAGTGTAAGACATCTCTTCTCAGATGTGGAATGCAGTCCATAGACCAGACAGATAACAGAAGGGGACAATCTTCTTCCTATGAGAACAATGAAGGCCCTGCCCCCCTTGACAAGTTTTTCAGGTTTTTCCCTTATCTTTATTGAAGATTGTCCCTCTCTGCAGTCTACCTGGGCACCTCCCTTCTGCTCTGGCTGAACAGTGTTACAGCAGTAGAAGGGGTGAGAGGGGGATACTTTGTCATTGAATTACTCTTGAACTACAACTCTGACAGTATTGAAATAACACTCTCCAAAGTCCAAATACTATGATGATTAATTAGAGCTGCTTTTATTATGAAACATTACTATCCCTTTAAGGTACCAACTGAATAACTAACTGCTGAGAAAACATTACCCTGAAAAATATGGGATTTGTACTGCCCTGACATGAATAAAAGACAAAAAAAACTGCATGGCTTATTGGAAAAAACAAAATACCCCCCCCCCCCCAATGTTCATTAACCATTTGAGTGCCAGAGGGGTACGTAACACATTGCAGAGCAACGTGTTGCGTAACCCTCTGGCACTCAAAATTTAACCCATTGACTGTTAGAAGGGTGCACAGTACATTGCTCTGCAATGCACTGTGCACTCCTCCGGCACTTCATGGGTTAAAAATCCACCTACTAATGCTATAAAAATGGAAATTCTCCCTTTATCTCCAACTTTATATGAAGGATAATAAGGTATAGGTGCGGTTAGTACTGTAAGAGGATATTTTAATAAAAACTGGAAGAATTCTGAACCTAATTCCCGGTATCATAGAGGACAAATAAAATCACACCAAATTCTCATTGATTTAAATGAGACTTTTAACCCTATGAGTCCTAAAGAGGTGCGCAAAGCATTTCTTGTCAATGTGTGTTGGAGTACGCACTAGCATTAAAGGAGTTAAAAGCTGCATTTAACTCAGTTTCAATGGGACATGTGATCTGACCCAGAATTGCTGCAGCCAGCAAAATATCCACAAAAAGCTATTTTTTTTAGCCTTTTTCCAATTAAGGCCTATCCTTCTGGCTACTACTTATCCCAAATATTACATTTTGGGATATAGGAATATAATGTATACACATGTGTATATTGTGTATGGCAGAATGGCTTTTTCAGTGCACCCTTTTGCAGCCAAAGAGGTCTTCCCAGCCTCAGCAGCTCAGGGCTACCAATGCTAGACTGTGACTCCAAAAGTCCTCCACCATGTCCCTAATTTCCCCCAAGCACTTTTCATATACTTACCCAAATCCCCATTAACATCTCTGATGCCAGAAGTTTTCAGTGCATTGCAATGCACTGCAAACTTGTTGTCAAGTGAGGGGTTAAATGGGAAAAAAAACAAAACACTGTAACTGCCCTGCCACCCACTACTAGCCTAACTGGGTCCACCATTAATCCTTTGTGTGCCAGAGGGGTATGGAACACATTACAAAGTAATGGGTTGTGTACACATCTGGCATTTAATGGGTTAATCTCTCCATTATCAAGTTGGCGGGGAACCCTCTCGAAGGCAAAAGAGTGAGGAAAAAACATTCATATAGGGTCCTCCATATAATCAGGGATTTTTTTGCAGGAAACCTTCATCTACCCTCGCTTATGGGAGAAAATGGATGAAAATAAATTAAAATGGGGTCTGAAGCACCAATATAAAAAACATACAACAAAAAACCAATGAAGGGGGTCCCTGGGATCCTATTCCACATGCAGTCTAAGTGTGTGCAAGAGTATTTACATTTATAATATACATACACAGATGGATGTCTAGATCCAGCAGTGTCCTCAATGTAGTTTTCCTCACATCTGTGTTAAATAATAAAATAAAAGAAGCCCAAAAAATTCTGCTGCCACTTATGCCTCCACAACAAATAAAAAATCGCCCCCCCCCCCCAAGTACTTCATGGGCCAATGTCCAGGACATTGAACCAGCAATAAACATGGATTGGCTTATATATGAGCAGAGCCTTTGTGACTTTTTTCCCATGTTCTGATCCTACAAAAGCTTATTCTTTTATTTTGAATCATGCCAGTTAACTCTCTGTTGCTGGTGCGTAGAGATAACTGTAATTCGACAGTGGAGGGGCTAAACAAAACTGAGGGATGTCCGAGAACATTGGGGATCAGACAGGGGACTGGGCAACACAGGGATCAGACTCCGTTCTATATGCGGACAGAAATGCCTCTTCCTCTTTCTTCCCCACATGGACATCCTTCTGGCACTCAAAATGTTAAGATGGGATGGGTTGTAACAACAGGAACAAGAGTCATTTTGAGGTGGTTCTAGTCTGAAGGTTTATATAGTAAGGCATATATGCTAAGAATAATGATGCAGTTCTGAAGTAAACCAACTGCACTACAGAGAACAAATACACATTTCAGACTCTCCACTGATTTAATTAGGGCTTTTAATCCATTGAATTTTTATTGGTCCCCTGCGGTGCTGTTGGTTTGCATGGTTCATGTATAATTTCTCTTCTTTTCTTTAGTAGATCAACCTGTCTAAGTACCTTTGCACCAGCACTGATCATAAGCACTAGACTATTAAAGGAGACATAAAAGTTGCTTGGACTGGAATAATTTTGTGTGATAAATACATCTGGAACAGTTTTCTACATTCATTATGACTTGGTTGTTCAGACTGGACACATATATGTCCTGTTATCTACTGCTTATATAAAATCTGATTGGCCTAGATTCACTAAAGTTCCAAGAGGGCTGAAAATGTTGATGTTGGAGCAGTGTCAAAGACATATCAGTAGTTTTCACTAAAGTGTCTTTAATATCACATCACCATCAGTCTGCCAAAAATATGCCCACATCGACATCCACCCAAACAGGTTTACGAATTTTCATTCATCACATCGTCAATGGCCTATTTCCATATGGAAATAAAGCATAATGACTCATTTCTATACGTAAATGCTGAATAATAAGACAGTTTCGTATGCAAGGGGGGTGTGTTGATATGTTAATGTGGCACTTCGACACATTCACTAAACTCCACTAACAGCCTCTGCTGTCAGAGCTTATGGTCTCAAATTCACCTACCTGAGGTTGGTGAAGTCGGGATCTCCCTGTACTTTCCTATGCAGTAACAGCCCTCAATCAATCACAAGAAGGGACGGTTGTGAAGTTGTCCATGGGAAGCGATGTCCTCCCTTCACACATCACCAACACTAAGACAATTCTGAAGTTGAAGTCATTCTCTCTGCTTCCCTACTTGGCCATTAGGGGAGTGGAGAGAATTTTTTCAGCATCATGGACAGCATCACTCCCTTATACCTTTGAGTGCCATAGGGATGTGCATTGCTCACCCCTCTGGCACTCAAAGGGTTAAAAAAAAGTACACCAAGTACTACACAATTATCCCCCTTAACTATGTTTCATATTTTATACATGTTGTACACTCCCAAGAGAACAAGGCCTTGTTCCTGTGCTAAATGGCAGCCATAGAACCCCATTATACACTGCTTGCCCCCCAGACTTGTTCCCTTGGCCGCTGGTAGCCACAGATCCTCATATACACTGTCTGACCCTCTCCAGCCTTTTCCCTTTGCCCACACATACAACGGTGATGTTCTGCATATTGCTCAACATGCTATAAATCCTGCATGCACTGCCCCCCTCTTGTTAAATTCGACATACACTGCCCCCTCTGACATACTACCCCTTTTTAATCTGACATTCTGCCCCCCTCTGACATACAACTCCCTTTTTCTAATGAACATTCTGCCCCCCTCCTATATCCTACCCCCCCTTTTTTATATGACATGTTGCCCCGCTTTTTCAATTGCACATATAGTCCACACTTAATGAATCAAGCACCCGGTCATTCACAAACTGGGTGAGTCATTTATGAAAAGCTCTACGCTTTTCAATGACCAGGTTCACAACTGGGAGTCCTACTCGAGCTGGCTAATACAGAACAAGCAGCCAGCTTGAGTAGGGAGAAAAGGAAGGCAGCAATTGCCTTCCTTGTCGCTGCTGTGATCACCAGTCCTACTGGATAGGTGATCAATGACCCCTGTGAGGTCTGATATATAATTTTAAACAATAATAATTTTTTACACAAATAAAGCAGTGTGCAGCCCCATACCTTGCCTATTACCCCCTTGAGTACCAGAAGGGTACACAAACGTGTTGCAAGCGTACCTCTTTGGAACTCAAAGGGTTAACTGCAGACTATATTTGCAACTGATAAATGGGGGCAGCATGTCAGATTAAAAAAGATGGAGTATGTCGGAGGAGGGCAGAATGTCGGATTAAAAAAGGGGGGTAGTATGTCAGAGAGGGCAGTGTATGTCGAATATAACAAGGGGGTAGTAGGTTGAAGGGGGAAGTTTATGTTGAATTTAACAGGAGGGGCAGTGTATGTCAGATTTATAGCATGTTGGGAAGCATAGGGAACATCACCATTGTGTGTTAGCCCCACATACACTGCCTGACACCCCAACCTTCTTCACTTGCCCAGGCATTGCCCATGGGGATTTGTGGCTAGCAGTGGACAAGGGTAAAAGGATGGAGAGGGTCAGACAGTGCACCTGAGAATCTGTGGCTACCAGTGGTCAAGTGAACAAATCTGGGGGCCAAGCAGTGTATATGGGGTTCTTACCACTGGGCACGGGAATAATATATGATACATAGCTAAGGGGGATAATTGTGTAGTGCTTGGTGTACTTTTTTTCCTAACTCCTTGAGTGCTACAGGGGTGAGCAATGCACATACCTATGGTACTCAAAGGTATAAGAGAGTGATGCTGTTCACGGTGCTGAAAGCATTCTGTTCACTCCCATACTGGCCAAGTAGGGAAGCAGAGAGAATTCTGTTAAACTTCAGAATTGTCGTAGTGTTGGTGATGTGTGAAGGGAGGACATCCCTTCCACAATGAAAGCACTTCCACAATCTTGTATGCTAATAGGGTCTTTCTCCACCCCCCCCTTGCACCCGAAAATTTTAATGAATGTCTTGATATGTGTGTGTGCATCAAAATGTTGAAGTGTTTCAAACACATCGACAAAATCATATTGCCAAAGCATCGACCTTTAGTGAATCTAGGCCCTTGTGTTTTAGACTACTGTATTGCATAACATTTAATTATTTTCACATTCCAATAACATGTTATAAGAGTAGGTATAACCAACAAAATGGATGCTTAGTAACTAGCATAACTGGAAACTCTCTGGATCTGACATGGAGACTTCAGTTTTAAAGGGACATTAATACTTAAAAAAATAAATGCAGCTCTGATTAATCTTCATAGAAAACCTATGACACTTAGAACCTATGAAAAGGGGGGCAGGGTTTTCCTTATGCTCACAGCCAGATGATTGTCCCTCAATGCGAGCTGTATGATCCGGATTCCACATCTAAGGAATAAAACGGGCAGGAGGGGGATACTTTATCATTCAATTACTGTTGAACTACCACATCCTACCAGTCCTGCTCACCCCAACCAAGACCAACCCACTTGATACAAAATCACATCATTTGGCACTCCCATTCCCAGACCTTAGTTGACTTCCAGAGCCTTGGGACAAGAAGGATCCCAGGTATGGGTACAAGGGATCTTATCATTCAAAGTGGAAACATTCTGACCCAAACCAACTGCTGTATAGGGGAAAATGAAAATCACTACTGATTGAAATAGTGTTTTAAACCCTTGAATTCTAGAGGTGTCTCCAACATATTTCTTTACAAAGCTTTGGAGTCCTCTGTAGCATTCAAAGGGTTGAAGGTCCCATTTCGACCAGTTTGAATTGGCTTCAATGATACGGAACAAGGGATAATATCATTGTATTCTAGATAATCCATAGAGTACCTTAAGGCCTGGGTTTTTTCTCATACGGAGGCGTCCCATCCACATATCTGTTAGTAACATCTGGCTGCAGGTGTGCGCTATGAAGTCTCGATGTTTGGCAGCCACAGCAAGCTTTAGACAAGTTGAGTTGCTCCAGTTCTTTAGCTCATAGGTTAAGAGCTTCATAGCAACTTGCTCATCATGTTTATAAGACTGATCTAGCAGCTCCACAGCCAGTTGACCAAAGTCCCTAAAAAAAAGGAGAATTCATTTAAAGTGACATTGAATACATGTTGCTTTTATATAAAAGTGCAAGGTGAAACATTGTGAGACCTATAATTAATGTCCTGTCAAGGTTTCCATAGCTTGATAGAACTTAATTCTTTAGATGGTAGAGAGATCTTCATTGAATTGTGAATCAATATGCTAGAGGCCTCTGTAATAACAAAAGATGTGTATCATATAACATATTTTTGTACATTTTAACCCCTTTTTAATGTCTTGATTACCCCCCTCTGGACTTCTCCCTCTAGACTTCTCAATAGGGCACTGTGGTAAAATGTACCACTATTCCTGCTGTACAAATCATTGGAGGAAGGGAGCTTGGAACTCAAAGGGATAATGTCTGTCATACAATATACAGAGAGTTTATCTCATGTATATTTACACTACTGGAGTTTCCAAGACAACATTTCAGACATCAGTGGTAATCCCTAATTCTGCACACATTTGTGAATGCCTTCGAGGTGAGAATTCCTTCTCTCACTAGTTCTGTTTTCACTATATGCAGCTCCACTCTCAGTGCTACGTGTCTGTGTTACATCTGGGCATTCAGTTCTCCATATAAATGGAGCACTGCCGGGAAACAGAGAGGTTTGCTCTAATACAGACACATTGATCAACTGTCATTGTGTTGAATGTGAAGCAATACACTGGAGACATCTCTCATTTTTCACTATTAACACGTGTGTGTATTTATTTATATATTTTTATAACCATATATTTAGCCACCAATTTAGCTATTCATTTATACTTATGTATATCCATTTCTCAATCTATTTTTCCATTATACTTCTAGTAGTAGTATTCCTTATACTAGTACTCTTGATAATACAATATTAAACAAATTGATGATGTTGTAAATGTTGTTGTAAATGGGACCTTTTCAAATTGGTCTAAAGTTACGTTGGGTGCCACAGGGTTAAGTCCCAGGCCCAATGTTTTTTTAATTTGTCTATTAATGATCTAGAAGTGGGAACTGAAAGAAATGTCTCAATCTTTGCTGATGACACTACACTGTGTAAGGAAATACTGACAGAGCTGGATGTTCTTTCTTTTCAGAAAGAATTTCAGGGAGGGAGCGCTGATCCCTGCTTTACTATATGGAAGGAGAAGGTCGTAAAGATGGTATTACACCTGACAGATCTGGACACCCAAACCATGTATTATTTTCCTGTGCTCCAAGCTAAAATATCAGTTGCCATAACCACCTATTTGCATACATTCATGCCGAACACTACTTCACACAAGACCTTAAATGCTCTCCAGCATCCTATTTCCACAATGTCCAATACAAACTATTGCACAGAGCAGATCTCTCCTCATGATAGCTTTTAAAATACATCTAGCCACCTCCACCAATTGCCACAGGCCATCTTTCTACACTCTATATGGAGCTGCCCCATCAATGCTTGGGTTTTAGAGGTGAACTGTCCATGTATGACTTTACTCTGCCCATTAATGACCCAGCATTTGTTGTAAGTTATTATGGACTGACTCCTGCACTCAAATGGGCTACTGTTATTCCCTTACACAATCTAAGACTGATAGCCATTAAATGTATATTATCCCACTGAACTGCCACTTCTACACCTCACCTAAAACCGTGGATTGACAGAGCCACTCAATTTCTGAAATTGTATTGGCTGCAGGCGTTGCAGGATAGGGAAGGTGAGGGAGAAAGATTTATGGACATATGGGAGCAATTCATGCAACAATGACCTAAGTCACGCCAGAAGCAATTTAATATTAGATTCAGATTCTGATCCATCCATGTAGAGCAGTGTTTCTGAACTCCTGTCAGGACAGGATTTGATGATTTCCTTGTTAGAGCACAGGTGAGTTAATCAATGTGAATGAGCCTCTGATCACCACACCTGTGCTCTAGCAGAGAAATCCCTAAGTCCTGGCCTGTTAGTGGGTCCTGAGAACAGGAGTTGAGAAACAATGATGTAGAGTGAGTACTTAGCGATTCAACTATTGCAGATTTTCTATATGGTTGATAGAATCCTTACAGTTTCCTTTCTTTTAGAGTTTATCGGCTACAGCAGGGCCCAATGAGGCTGGAACACCCTGGTGTCACCTGCACTTGACCAAATAATATTCCACATCAACATATTATTCCACATTATTTACGTGTTTGATGCCATGGGCGTGGGCCGAATCGGCTGGTGCAACTGTTTATTTTGTTGAGATTGTTTTTATTATTTTGAGTAGTTACTTTACTCTAGCAGTTGTGGGTGAAGTAACTAAAAAATCTGGGCATAAGTCATTCTTACAAAACAGAATGGAGACTCTTTAGCTTAGGCGTACAAGGATATTTTTCTTACTCCACTTAAGCTCCGCCCATGTGATATGGGCCATGTGCAGCCCGGGGCAAGGCACCTTTGTGAAGGAATGTACAATTATCTACAGTGTACATAGTGTTTCACTGTCAAATCTTTGTGCCCAATTCTGCATATCAGGCTGTTTGCGCTGGCAAACAGTTTGTACATCAATTCATGATTGTCATTGTGTATGATATGTAAATGGCCATGTGCCTAATAAGCAGTTATGGAAAAAAAAAGTTAAATTTAAGGTTATGCATTTGAGCTGTAGAAACAAACATGCTACTTATACACTAAATGGGAAAATACTTGAGGAACCCTCATTAGAGAAAGATTCATGAGTACCGATAGACTTCACAGCAGTCTGCAGTGTCACTCAGCAGCTTCAAGAGCAAACAGGGTACTATTCTGCATGAAATGGGCTAATATAATTCTACCTCTATATAAATCCTTGGTTAGGCCTCATCTAGAATATGGAATACAGTTATGGGCACCAGTTCTTAAAAAATACATTATTGGGCTGGAAAAAGTGCAGAAACGTGCAACAAAACTTAGAAAGAGAGACTAGCCAAACTGGGTTGTTTAAATTACGGAAGAGATGTCTAAGGGGTGATATGATTACCAATTACAAATATATTCAACGTCAATACAACAAAGTGTCCAATGAATTATTTATGCAAAGAGCTGAGCAAGGATTTTTTACAGTAAGGGAGGCAAAGCTATGAAATTCTGTGCCTCAGGATGTTGTGCTTGCAGAGACTGTAACTGCTTTAAAAAAGTAATGGATCCCTATCTAGTACAGAACTATATAATGAATTATGACAGATGGCTTCAATGCAAATAGGTTGTCGATCCAGGGATCTGCCATCTGGAGTCAAGAAATACTTTTTAATGTTACAGGATTAATTGAAAATGGCTTCAATGTTTTTGTTTTTTTGTCTTCCTGAGAATCAACAGGGGTGTTTTGGCATGGGCTGAACTTGATGGACGCATGTCTTTTTTTCAACCTCATCAACTATGTTACTATGTAAATCCACAGGATGGGAATATAATTCTACCTCTCTCTCTCTCTCTCTATTATATATATATATATATATATATATATATATATATATATATATATATATATATATATATATATATATATATATATATATATATTTGGTATGGCCTAATCTAGAATATAGAGTACAATTTGGGCACCAGAACTGGAAAAAGTGCAGAGAGGGGCAACAAAACTGATTAAGGGATTTTAGGATCTGAGTTATAAAGAGAGAATAGCCAAACTGCATGATAAGCCAAAGGAGTGATATGTTTACCATTTACAAATATATTGAAGGTCAAAACAAAGAACTCTCCATGGGACTATTTACTCAAAGAGCTGAGCAAAGAACAAGAGAAATCCATTAAGATTAGAGGAAAGGCACTTTCAACTAAAACAAAGGCACAGATTTTTTTATTACAGTAAGGGCAACAAAGTTATGGAATTATTTCGCTTGGAATGTTGTGCTTGTATTATATATATTATATTTATTTTGCACAGAACAATATTGAGAATTATGACAGTTGGCTTCAAAACAGATAGGATGTTGATATTGGAAAATATCCTACTGCCATTTTGAGTCAGTAAAGAATTTTTGTACCTACTTGCAGCTTAATTGGAATTGGCTTCATTTGGATTTTGCCTTTCTTTGGCATATCACAGGTTTGATATGGCATGGGCTGAACTTGATGGACACATGTCTTTTTCCCACCTCATCAACTATGTTACTATGATGTTAGAAATCCTAAAATGTATAACTTACTTTGAGTTGTTGTCTAAGTCCTGGGAAATGTCATCTACAAGCTCACTCTCGGAAGATTCATGAGCCATGGATTTGTATAGTTTGCATGCCACAAGGGCCTTAGCCATGGTCTCCTCTCCACGCTGCCATAAAAACAGGGCCATCTTTTGCCGTTTCATGAGCACAGCCCACACCATCAACTCATGGAAGGGGTACTGGAATCGGCTAACCTCAGGGTCATCCACATCAATATCTATTTCTTCTTCCTTTTTCTTCTTCTTTTTCTTCCCTTTGGACGGAGGCTCATCATCCTACAGAAATAAATCTGGATTTGATCCATTCATTGTGAGAGGCAATTACAACACAGTGGCCTAGATCAGGGGTAGTCGGTTGTTAGACCTCTGTCTGTTGGGGGTTACAATTCCACCCATGGGGTGTTGAATGATGATAGTTGTCCACAAAAGCTGAAGGTCCAACATTTGACTATCCCTGGTCTAGATTTATAAATCTTCCTTTGGTTTAGAACTTTAGAACTCCTTACCTGTAATGTGAATGATGCAACTGTTTTGTTTAGATTGAAAAACGTTTGCTAATACTCAGTGGGCTTTATGTATAAATGCAAATTATTCTGGGGTAAACTGACTGCACCATAGGGGAGAAAATCCCTCTCAATGCTAAACAAAGCAATGTGTTGGAGATGTCCCTAGAATTCAAGGGGTTACGAGACCCATTTAAATCAATGGAATGTTTATTCCCCCTTGAGGTGCAGGTGGATTTCCACAGAGTTGCTCCTGTTTGCTTGTATACTGTACATAAAGCAGAATGAGTGAAATATAATTAGTTACACTGGGGTTTATGTACTACTTAAGCAAGTGTGGGCAATAAAATAAGGTTAGCATTGGTGCATTATTCATGTTTGATGCAGACTATGGATTTCTCATAAGGGTCAAGAATGTTCTAGTTACATCCCTGTCTACACTGTATAGTGAAGCAATGCACTGGAGGTTTATTTAGCATTCAAATGTTCAAAACTCCCTTTTTGAGCAATGTGAATTTGTAGAATTATAAGTCCTCCCCAAGGCTGAAGTTGTGTTGTACCAGAATTGCTACTTTTTTCTTTTGTAGACAAGGCCCATAAGGCTTTAGTGTCTTTTATAACTTATACACAGAGCAGTCAAGACAAAATGATTATTCTTCACTGTGAATAAAAAGGCATATATATTAATAAATAGCAGTGGTCACCTTAATAAAAGGCAATATCCTCTTATGACTGCAGGACACACAGATGTTCTGCAACTATAGAATCAGTTCAGGAAGGGTAAAGGGAGGTCTTTGCTACAGGAACGAACAATGATGCAGGGCAGGGAATGATGACTAGGAAGCAGGATCCTAAAGGAGAAACATTGGGGAGAGTTAGGAAGACATTCTAAATGACAATATATAGGAACCTATAATAATGTATTTCAGATTTAAGGAAAATATAAGAGCTGAATGTGTGAATATGTGTGCTGAATGGTGCTACACACATTTAGAGTCTAGGTACAGAATTCTTTGTAGGTTTGATTTCCACTTTGCACTGTGCACACTATGAGAAGCGGAATTGTAGAAGCGTGTAGCTGTTTTTGGATAAGTTATACATCTGCAACCAGACAACAGGCTATGTACAAACTGGGTGTAGAAGAAATAAACTTACACCTACTGTAGGATGGTATTAAGTAGAGTTGATGCCTTATAATAATGACACCCCTTACTCTATTAAGTACAGAAGATCATAATTTCCCTTGTGCCTTTGTTCAAGTGATAACATCTTAAAGCAATAGTAATGTTTACAAATAACTTAAGCAATCGATCATTCTTCAATGGTTTTTATCCATGCTGAGCTTTATTACAATGCCATATGGTGTCTAGTTCATGTGTAATTAAATTATAAAGTGTCCCCCTCCTGTCCCTTTTATCTATGTATTGCCGCCTCTCGTCAGAGCAGCAAGCCAGTCCGGATGGATCAAGACGAGGGACAATCTTCAGTGAGTATAAGGAAAAATCTGCCCTCCTTCGTCAAGAGGGGGAAGGTTTTTCCTTATGCTCACAGCCAGAAGATTGTCCCATACTGTGATGTATCTGGTTCGATGACCAGTTTCCAGATCTGAGGGGAGGTGGCTCACAATATGTAAAAGGGTCTGGAGGTGGGCACTTTATAATTTAATTACACATGAAGTAGACACCATGAACTTAAGGTGTTTGTAAACATTACTATCCCTTTAAGTAAGTCCTGGATGCTATGTCTATGGAGTCATCTCCACTTTAACACCTCTTTGTCACCCCTTAGTGGATCTCCCCCATTGTGTTGCAATACATTGGAAACCTTTCTTGCACTCAAAGGGTTAAATATTGCTTTAATATATGTTGTTTAAATACTGTATGTTTGTATCTCAAAATGCTATCATTGTGAATAGCAAATGTAAAAAAAAGTCAGAGTGGATTTTTAATATGCACACATTACAACCCTCAGGCCTTAATGTACATTTTTATAATATATATTTTATATTTGAAGTTCTATGTGCACATTGTGTGAGGGGCTGGATGGGCTAGTGATTCCATAAATGATCAATATAATATAACCATAATATAACCAATGGAGGCATTTATGTATAAGGTCCCCTTCAGGCACTCTTATACAAGGTATATATGTATTTCTGTTTTTACTTATGTTTAAGACATGTAGATTTAGGAGAGTGTATTATAATATTATTAATTGAAGAGCCCATTACACCGGCCACAGTGCCACTGCAGCTGGTCGCAGGGCAGTCATGCTCAGTAGAGACTGCCGCAGCTGATACAGAGCTGGACGCTCAGCGGCGCAGGCAGTCTCTACTGCGCGTGACTTTGTCATTACACACATTTTAGAGAATTATTATATAGGATTCTGTACATATACTTTTTACATTTATACCTAATATTGATTTCCTACACATAGCAGTATCATTTTCATTAGATATTTTTATACATTTTAACATTTCCCTGTGCTTATGTGACACATGCTTTATGGTATTTTTCATCAGATATTTTTTGATGTCATACAGTGAGGGAAATAATTATTTGATCCCCTGCTGATTTTTTACCTTTGCCCACTGACAAAGAAATGATCAGTCTATAATTTTAATGGTAGTTTTATTTGAACAGTGAGAAACAGATTAACAACAAAAAAATCCTGAAAAACGCATTTAAAAAAGTTATAAATTGATTTACATTTTACTGAGTGAAATAAGTATTTGACCCCCTATCAATCAGCAAGATTTCTGGAGGTAACAAGCTGAGATTAGGATCACTCTCTTAAAGGGACTGCTTCTAATCTCAGCTTGTTACCTGTATTAAAGACACCTGTCCACAGAAGCAATCAATCAGATCCCAAACTCCCCACCATGGCCAAGACCAAAGAGATGTCCAAGGATGTCAGAGACAAGAGTGTAGACCTACAAAAGGCTGGAATGGGCTACAAGACCATCGTCAAGCAGCTTGGTGAGAAGGTGACAACAGTTGGTGTGATTATTCGCAAATGGAAGAAACACAAAATAACTGTCAGTCTCCCTCGGTCTGGGGCTCCATGCAAGATCTCACCTCGTGGAGTTTCAGTGATCATGAGAATGGTGAGGAATCAGCCCAGAAAAACACTGTAGATTCTTGTCAATGATCTCAAGGCAGCTGGGACCATAGTCACCAAGAAAACAATTGGTAACACACTACCCCGTGAAGGACTGAAATCCTGCTGCACCCTCAAGGTCCCCCTGCTCAAGAAAGCACATGTACAGGCCCATCTGAAGTTTGCCAATGAACATCTGAATGATTCAGCGGAGAACTGGGTGAAAGTGTTATGGTCAGATGAGACCAAAATCTAGCTCTTTGGCATCAACTCAACACTCCATGTTTGGAGGAGGAGGAATGCTGCCTATGACCCCAAGAACACCATCCCCACCATCAAACATGGAGGTGGAAACATTATGCTTTGGGGGTGTTTTTCTGCTAAGGGGACAGGATAACTTCACCGCATCAAAGGGAAAATGGACGGGGCCATGTACCGTCAAATCTTGGGTGAGAACCTCCTTCCCTCAGCCAGGGCATTGAAAATGGGTCATGGATGGGTATTCCAGCATGACAATGACCCAAAACACGGCCAAGGCAACAAAGGAGTGGCTCAAGAAGAAGCACATTAAGGACCTGGAGTGGCCTAGCCAATCTCCATACCTTAATCCCATAGAAAATCTGTGGAGGGAGCTGAAGGTTCCAGTTGCCAAACGTCAGCCTCAAAACCTTAATGACTTGGAGAGGATCTGCAAAGAGAAGTGGGACAAAATCCCTCCTGAGATGTGGGCAAACCTGGTGGCCAACTATAAGAAACGTCTGACATCTGTGATTGCCAACAAGGGTTTTGCCAACAAGTACTAAGTCATGTTTTGCAAAGGGGGTCAAATAATTATTTCACTCAGTAAAATGTAAATCAATTTTTAACTTTTTTGAAATGCATTTTTCAGGATTTTTTTGTTGTTATTCTGTCTCCCACTGTTCAAATAATCCTACCATTAAAATTATAGACTGATCATTTCTTTGTCAGTGGGCAAACGTACAAAATCAGCAGGGGATCAAATACTTTTTTCCCTCACTGTATGTATAGTCGTATATTGTAGACAATAGTAATAGCAATAACAGTTTGATGTGAATAAGACTTATTTTTTAGTTATATTTTTAGCCAGAATAGGTAGATATGTACCCTTCTATGTCTAAGTCTGGGTATCAGTTCCAGGGATAGACTCACTGGATATTTAGATGGTACATTTATTAACAGATGTATGTGGAGTTACATGGGGATAGACATACTATTGTCACTACTGCTGTGACTTTGTGTTTTTTTTTAAATACGGTTGTGGTCAGTACATTGCTAAACTCATTGGGCTTGTTTTGTGGTGCCTCATTAGTGCTCTGATGCTTACATTTCATGTATGATTATGTGACTAGCAGTGGACAGTAGGACAAGGCTGGGCTTTCAGACTGTGTATATGTGGTTCTATGACTACAGTGGAACAAGGCGGGGGTGTCAGACAGAGTATGTATGTATGATTCTATGACTACCAGTAGACAGTGGAACAAGGCTGGGGTTTCAGACAATGAAAATGTGGTTCATTGATTACCAGTGGACAGTTGAACAAGGTTGGAGTGACATACAGGGTATGAAGTTCTGTGACTACCAGTGGGCAGTGAAATGATACTGGGGTGTCAGACAGTATATGTGTTGTTTTCTGACAACCAGTGGACATTGGTTCAATGGTGGAGTGTCAGGCTGTATTTGTGTGATTCTGTGAATACCTGTGGACAGTGGAACAAGGTAAGTTGTTAGGCAATGTAGGCCATGGAACATGGCTGGGGTGGCAGTTTATGTATGGTTCTGTGACTACTGGTAGAAGGTTAACTGTATTTTTTTCCTGCTGACTCTACTTTCACAGGCAAAAACATGCTTATTTTGCTATTATACAATAAAACCCTTGAAAAACTGCAAAGTTATTATGATGCATTAATAGAAGTATTATGGTATTTCAATATACAGTAGGATTCACCCCATATGAAAACAAAAGTATAAGAAACAACAAAAAGACCTACCTCCATTCCTAACAGCTTAAGAGCTTTTGGCTGCATGGGAAAGCAAAGAAATATAATTACATTCCATGTATATAAACAATTACCACAGCATATATCATCACAGAAATGTACAGCACAGTACTATCATACCAGATGATTTAGTAGTGTATGATTAACTCTCCATTCAATTATTATATGACCATATTTTTAAAAGAAAAGTGGGGCAAACCAACTGTGCTATAGGGGAGAACAAAATAAAAGATCATTTTCATTTAAATAGAGCTTTTAACTCCTTTAATGCTGGAGAGATCTCCAATGAATTGCGAGAAAATGTTGAAGACCTCTTTAGCATTCAAGTGGCTAAAGACCCCATTTAAATCAATATGAATTTGGTGAATTTATCATTTGTCCCCTATAGGGCACTTGGTTTGCTCCATATTTACACCACGTTTCTTGTGAGAATATGAGTTTTTAGGTTTTGTTTCCATCTCTGGTATAGTCCCATTACTATCCCATGTACTGCTGAATGTCATACTGTTTATGGAACATATAAATAGGATGCATCCCATACACTGTGCCATATAATGGAGCTATGTAGCATTAATCCTTTGAGCGCCAGAGAGGTATCCAATGCATTTTGAAGCAAAGCAAAGCATTTGATACCTTTATGCCACTCAAAGGATTAACCACACAGCAGTGTTCCAATGAAATGGCTCAGAGGTGGATAATTTTGTCATGGGCAAAAGAGAAATATCAGATGCCAGACAGCTCTTTCATAGAGAAAAAAAATAGCATTTCAGCATGTTATCCTATTATTGAAGGTTAGTAATGAGATACTATCATATTTTTACTATACTATATACTGGTAAATATAATAACTGACAGAAGTGATGGCAGGACATAAAGTGAAAGATTTATATCTGATGGCTCCTTAATAGGCTTGTCATACCTGTCTCAGCACATTTTTCAGCTTCCTTTAACTCTTTAAGGATCAGTTGGGAATGTATTGCACACCCCTCTGGTCTTTCAAATTTTAACATTCCCAAAGAAGCAATACAAAGCAGATCTCCTTTACCATGCTTGGATTGTGCAAGACTTTACATGGACTTGATTGCTATAGCTTTTGAACCACATCCATTATTAGGTAATTAGGCATTAATTCAGTAATTAAGAGTTAGTGTGAAATTTGCATACTGACACAACTGCAGCAATTTTACACCAAACTGTACCATAAGGAGTATATGCAATTTGAATTTATGTAAATGGCATTTTAAAACCTTGGAAAACTACAGAGGTCTCTAGTACTTTTCACTCCCAGAAATGCCCCATAAATATGTCCAGTACAGTTTTCTTCAGGAAATATTAAAGGAATAGTAACCCATTATTGCATAATGTGTACATTCAAATTGCCTGTAAATGTCAATTTTTTTATCTTCACTTTTTTTTTTAAATTATTCCTGACAGTGAACTAACTGGATCTTAGTTTCCAGAGAGCTTTCTGGTCACTAGTCCATCAAAGCAGGATGTAATACAGTGCTTACTATCACCTGCAACACCTGCTAGCTTTTTCTTCCTAACATTATTTCACTATCACTGCTTTCATGTTACTGGACAGGAAGCTCTCTGCAAACAAATCCAGGGAGCTCACTGTGAACAATATAAAACTGTACAAAAATGGTGAAAAAAAAAAGTATATGTAATTTGATTGTACATGTTACGTAATAGCAAAATATGTAAAGTCAAAATAAAAGGTTACTATTCCTTTATAGTGGATCTGTTACCAGGTGAACATATTAGTAAAAAACAAAAAAGAAGAAAAAAGATAAGATCCAAACAGAGGCACTCACACCTTTTTAATTTAACTGTAAAAAATATACAAAATTACAAAAATATACCACAGGCAATGGACTACATGAACGCATGTGCTCAGACCCCTCCCTTAAGACACAAATTCCCACACCTAGAATATACCAAGTAATCATAAACATAAAATACCCCAAACCTACAAATCCCCAAAAGGATTAATATAACAAAATCCTAATGTTAATAATGCACTATGTATATGTGGATATGTTATAAACACATAGTAACAATTAAATATATACTTTGTAACAAATACAAGATTCGTAGGTAATGACTTGCTGCGGTGAAATAGTATCAATATATGCAGAAACATAGATAGCTAATAATGATGACACTGTAAGCAGTTCCGTTAGATGCCACATAAATCGAAACAGTTAGTAATAGCCAAGCCAATATGTTAATGCTGTTAGTCGATATAATGAACCAGCCATTAGAAAGAAATGTTAGTGTAAGTTGAGAGCTCTTATCCAAGCCAAAAACAGCCTTATAGTTATTGCCTTTAAAAACCGTGCATGAGATGAATCTCGGTAGAGTACCGGGAACACAGCAACGATCTCACTGTTCTGCTGCCGTTCTCCGCTCACCGCTCCACCTTCCACTTTGAAGATCACATTCCTCAGTCGCACCGGTTTTAATGTGTTCAATGAGTAGGCAAATGGCTAATTTGCGGCGTATTATCCCAAACATTACACTTATAAATTCCAAAAATATCCTTATGACAATCGACTATCCAACACAGCTTGTATCCAGGGTACAGTCCAAGGCAACTCTCCAACGCGTTTCGCCCGATAGTATAGGGCTTTTTCAAGGTTATGCAAAAATAAATTAAGCCCATACCGGTCTTATATAAACTCTAACCGGATGTCTGTGATTTAAATCCACCAATAAACAGATTACCCAACCTAATTACAAATTATTAAAGGGATTTGTGTCTCATGAGCAATTACCGGGCTGTACCAGTAGTCAAAGCCCCCAACCTGGAGACATACTATCTTAGAACCAACTATACCCTCAAATATAACATATAAATACATGCCAGGAGGCTACCAATAATACTGTACAGGAATTAAAGCGAGACAGCCACATGGAAGAACTATAAAAACATGTGGTATTTTATTTCCTCATTTAACCCATACTCGCCCATTGCATTTAATTAAAATATCCATCTAGTTTCCTTTTGGAGGAGAGATCTATCTCTATCTCCTCTTCTTAATGATTTCTGAAGTGAATCGATACCCATCACCTCAAGTTCAGCTATCGATCCAGCATGTTTATCCCAAAAATGACGTGCAATAGGGCTGTCCATTCTTTTGTTAATAACATCTCCCACATGTTCAAGAATTCTTCTACGTAGCTGTCTCATAGTTTTGCCAACATATATTTTTTGACAGGGGCAAAATAATATATATATCACCCCTTCCGATTTACAGTTCAAAAAATAACGAATAGTATATTGTTTATCACCAGAACCATTAGCAAAACATTTCCCAACTCGAATAAATTTGCAAGCTTTGCATGAACCACATTGGTGCATACCTAAAATTTGTCCTTTATTTAACCAATTTGTCAGAATCTCTCTTTTAAATTCAGATTGCACCAAATGGTCACGCAAATTTCTTGCTCTTCTAGCAACCATTGAAGGGCATGTACCCACTATTTTTCTTAAATCATCATCCACCGTTAATACATGCCAATGTTTATTCAAAATCCTACGTAAATCATCCCATTGGTTACCAAAAGTAGAAATAAATCGGACTATATTATCATCATCTTCACCTTGATTTCCAACAGTACCATCACCAAATATCAAAGTATCTCTATCAATATTTAGAGCTCTCCTGTAACATTTCCATAGCTGTCTCCTAGGATACCCCCTATCTTCAAATCTATGGATCAATTCTTTAGCCTGCACCTTAAAGTCATTCCTATTAGTACAATTACGTCTAAGACGCAAAAATTGTCCCCATGGAATCCCTCGTTTTTGAGAAGGTAAATGATGACTCTTAAAGTGCAATAAAGTATTACAAGCCGTATCTTTACGATATGTAATAGTTTTAATTACTCCATCATCCTTGAAAATTCGTAAATCCAAAAATTCCACCATATTTTTGCTCCTATTTTGTGTAAGGTGAATATTCAAGGAGTTTTTATTTAACTTACAAATGAATTGATCCAACTCCTCCTCAGATCCATCCCAGACCACAAAGATATCATCAATGAATCTGAGCCACAGTGCCACGTGCTTCTCAAACCCACTCTCACACATCACCACATTCTGCTCCCACCACCCAAGATGAAGGCAAGCGTAGGTCGGGGCACGCGTGGCACCCATGGCCACACCTCGACATTGTTTATAAAATTTGCCATCAAACAGAAAATAATTGTTACACAGAATAAATTCTAGTAACTCAAGAATAAACTCATTCTGTGCAGCAAACTCAACCCCTCTCGAACATAGATAATCCCTACAGGCTCGTAATCCGCATTCATGGGGTATTGATGTGTACAGAGACTCCACATCAAGAGTAACCAAAAGGGAGTCACTGTCACATGTTTGTGTATGGTTCACTTTTTAGGATTATTATTTAATTGAGTGCTCATCAAGTCTTTATAATTTCAATTGCTTTTGTGAGGTAGTGATTAAGTGGTGTATGTCGTGGACTGCACTCTTGATCAGCATCCTTTTTCTTTTTTTGATTTGTAGCACCATCGATTATTATTTGAGGAATAATGGACTACTTGGGCACATGTTTAGTTTAGATCTCATCTATTGTGTTATTGATACACTTGAGCATTAGGTACGGGCTGTGCCAGCTAGTCATGGCTTTTTGTTTGGATGATAAATGGGATGCGGATATAACATCAGCATTTGAGTCTGAAGTAGAAACAACTGCAGGTTGTTCTAAACATGATCTTTATACTAAATTCAATGAACATAAAAAGAATCTCATTAAACAGTTACGCCTTAAATGGGATATATCTAGTTTGGAGGCGTACTCTTGGGCTCATATTGTCCCTAGAGGTTTACGCATTCGAATTTTACCAGGTAAAAATCTGCAAAATGAAGAATTTATGATAAAATGGTATGAGGTATTAACTAAATGTTCACTGGAACTTATTAGTTTAATTATAGATGAAAATAAGAAAAAGATTGTTGAATTAAAAGCAGAAATTGATAAAGGTATGGAACAGTTAAAAGTTTATAGTGAGTTGTCTGATTTTTCAAACATTAATGATAATATAAAAATTGAAATTGAAAAACTTCAAAAAGAGATTATGTTTCGTAAAAAGAAGAAATTCTTTAGGGATACTCAAGACTTTGCTAATAATAAGATCTATACTATCTTTAGAAATTATGGAACACGTATAAGATCTAATTTTTCAGAATCATCTAGTTCCAGTCTATCTGGATCTAATTCAGATTACGAAATCAATAATCGAAGAATCACTCGAAGGATGGCACAAGTGGTTTCTGAGCCAACATCCTCTATTTTTTTGGGGATGGTTGGGGATGGAGGCGACGAACAAGGAGGGGGGGGAGGAAGAGGAAGAGGCAGAAAAAAAGACAGAAAAGTAGAGAAATCAGTGAAGCTTTAGAGTCACCTTTTCCAGTTGTTGATATTGATGTTGAAATTGAAGGAAGGAATAGTGGTGATTAGTGATGATCGAGCACCCCAATGCTCGGGTGTTCGGGTGCTCTGGCCGAGCGCCCCCGGAGGCTCGAATGCTCGGCCGAGCACCCGAGCCCCATTGAAGTCAATGGGAGGACTCGAGCATTACACCAGGCACCCCCTGCTCTGATGAGGGGAGGGTGCCTGGTTCATAGGAAAAGGTCAGAAAATGATGGAAACACCACAGAAATGGTTCAGGGACAGCATAGGGAGGATGTCTGGATGCATCTTGGACTCCAACGTCGCTGCTGGGAACGATGTTTCGCCCGTAGTACGCCATTTTTACAGACTGACCGTAAAACACACAAAAAGGAAGATAAAAACTAATCTGCGGCTAGGCACACTAAACAATATGTGACGCTAATCTGCAGCTAGGCACACTAAACAATATGTGACGCTAATCTGCGGCTAGGCACACGAAACAGAATGTGACGCTAATCTGCGGCTAGGCACACGAAACAGAATGTGACGCTAATCTGCGGCTAGGCACAGTGAACGGAATATGTGACGTTAATTTGTGAATTTGCACACTAAACAATATGTGACGTTAATTTGTGAATTTGCACACTAAACAATATGTGACGCTAATCTGCGGCTAGGCACACTAAACAATATGTGACGCTAATCTGCGGCTAGGCACACGAAACAGAATGTGACGCTAATCTGCGGCTAGGCACACGAAACAGAATGTGACGCTAATCTGCGGCTAGGCACAGTGAACGGAATATGTGACGTTAATTTGTGAATTTGCACACTGAACAGAATGTGACAATAATCTATGGCTAGGCACACGTTTAAAATGGCCCTTTTTGTCGCTGCGTTGTAAAATCATTGGCCCTGTGCACCTAACAGAATATGTCAGCTTGTTACTGCACTGTGAAATATTTGTCCCTGTGCACCTAGTACAATGTCACCTTAGAACATGTCCCCCCCCACAAAAAAATGAAATTCTGCCACCCCCAAAAAAAATTAAATGCTGCCCCCACACACAACAGTCCTAAAAAGGACTTTTGGGTCTTGAAAGAGTTTCAACAATTTTATTCTCCCTACACGGACTTCCTGTGCATCTAGTATTATATGTCACCTTACTAATATCCCCCCCACAAAAAAAAAGGAAATTGTGCCCCCCCAAACAAAATATAAATGCTGCCCCCACACACAACAGTCCTAAAAAGGACTTTTGGGTCTTGAAAGAGTTCCAACAATTTTATTCTCCCTACACTGACTTTCCCTGCCTGAGCGCATCTCTCCCTGGCTAAGAATGAGCCGAACTCGCGCGTCGGGTGCTATACAGCACCCGATCACGGGTTCTGGCCAGCCAATCAGTGTAATGCCAGCAGCCAACATGGCTGCTGGCATTACACTGATGTCAGAGCCTCCCCGCACGTTTATTGGCTGCGCAGCAGCCGCGAAACGTGCGGGGAGGAGACCCGAACATGGCAGGCGAGTACATGCGGTACTCGTACGAGTACCGCCATGTGCCGAGCAGAGCGATGCTCGAGCCGAACCGAGCTTCGGCCGAGCATGCTCGCTCATCACTAGTGGTGATTCAACATTTGATGAAAAGGTTGTTGTTAATTTAACGAATTTTGACTTGAATTCTGCTCATATGTCAGTGTTAAAGAGGGGTCTTTCTTTTTCTCCTTCCTCTAACAGTGATTGTTTTACGATGGTAAAGGATCTTCACTTGTTCTCTAGAAAGGTGTTGTTTAAACATATGTATTTAACATCTAAATGGGGTGGTCAAGAACAAAATGAAACCTTGATTAATTTGGAGGAATTACATGTGGAGAGTGAGGATTTCAATGAGATTGGAAATAAGGAGACGTTTTTTACTAGCTTTAAACCAAAATCTACTTTTATGCCTCCATTAAGTTTGAATTCCAATATCAAAATATTTACGGATTTGGTGGAGAATGATATCAGGAAGATAGTGATGATGAAGGATAAAACAATGAATTTAACGCTAGATGAAAGGACTGCTCTCAAGGAATTACAAACTAATAAAGAGCTAGTGATAAAGCCATCTGACAAAGGTGGCAATGTAGTTATATTAAGTGCAGATATGTATGCAAAGGAAATATATAGACAAGTGAGAGATATCAATTGCTATCAACGTTTGAATCATGATCCAACAGAACAGATTCAAAGTAATTTATTATCTAAATTGAAATATGCTTTGGAGAGCAATTTGATTTCGAAAAACGAATTCAAATTTTTATATGTGGAAAAACCTAAAGTACCTACTATTTACATATTGCCAAAAATTCATAAGTCCTTATCTCCACCACCAGGTAGACCAGTTGTGTCTGGTATTGGAGGAGTGACGGAAAAGATCAGTCAATATGTTGATTTTAGGTTAAGAACCTTTGTGACTTCCTTACCCTCGTACATACAGGATACTAGAGATGTTTTGCGTAGATTGGTTGGATTGGTAGTTGACAGTGACTCCCTTTTGGTTACTCTTGATGTGGAGTCTCTGTACACATCAATACCCCATGAATGCGGATTACGAGCCTGTAGGGATTATCTATGTTCGAGAGGGGTTGAGTTTGCTGCACAGAATGAGTTTATTCTTGAGTTACTAGAATTTATTCTGTGTAACAATTATTTTCTGTTTGATGGCAAATTTTATAAACAATGTCGAGGTGTGGCCATGGGTGCCATGTGTGCCCCGACCTACGCTTGCCTTCATCTTGGGTGGTGGGAGCAGAATGTGGTGATGTGTGAGAGTGGGTTTGAGAAGCACGTGGCACTGTGGCTCAGATTCATTGATGATATCTTTGTGGTCTGGGATGGATCTGAGGAGGAGTTGGATCAATTCATTTGTAAGTTAAATAAAAACTCCTTGAATATTCACCTTACACAAAATAGGAGCAAAAATATGGTGGAATTTTTGGATTTACGAATTTTCAAGGATGATGGAGTAATTAAAACTATTACATATCGTAAAGATACGGCTTGTAATACTTTATTGCACTTTAAGAGTCATCATTTACCTTCTCAAAAACGAGGGTTTCCATGGGGACAATTTTTGCGTCTTAGACGTAATTGTACTAATAGGAATGACTTTAAGGTGCAGGCTAAAGAATTGATCCATAGATTTGAAGATAGGGGGTATTCTAGGAGACAGCTATGGAAATGTTACAGGAGAGCTCTAAATATTGATAGAGATACTTTGATATTTGGTGATGGTACTGTTGGAAATCAAGGTGAAGATGATGATAATATAGTCCGATTTATTTCTACTTTTGGTAACCAATGGGATGATTTACGTAGGATTTTGAATAAACATTGGCATGTATTAACGGTGGATGACGATTTAAGAAAAATAGTGGGTACATGCCCTTCAATGGTTGCTAGAAGAGCAAGAAATTTGCGTGACCATTTGGTGCAATCTGAATTTAAAAGAGAGATTCCGACAAATTGGTTAAATAAAGGACAAATTTTAGGTATGCACCAATGTGGTTCATGCAAAGCTTGCAAATTTATTCGAGTTGGGAAATGTTTTGCTAATGGTTCTGGTGATAAACAATATACTATTCGTTATTTTTTGAACTGTAAATCGGAAGGGGTGATATATATATTATTTTGCCCCTGTCAAAAAATATATGTTGGCAAAACTATGAGACAGCTACGTAGAAGAATTCTTGAACATGTGGGAGATGTTATTAACAAAAGAATGGACAGCCCTGTTGCACGTCATTTTTGGGATAAACATGCTGGATCGATAGCCGAACTTAAGGTGATGGGTATCGATTCATTTCAGAAATCATTAAGAAGAGGAGATAGAGATAGATCTCTCCTCCAAAAGGAAACTAGATGGATATTTTAATTAAATGCAATGGGCGAGTATGGGTTAAATGAGGAAATAAAATACCACATGTTTTTATAGTTCTTCCATGTGGCTGTCTCGCTTTAATTCCTGTACAGTATTATTGGTAGCCTCCTGGCATGTATTTATATGTTATATTTGAGGGTATAGTTGGTTCTAAGATAGTATGTCTCCAGGTTGGGGGCTTTGACTACTGGTACAGCCCGGTAATTGCTCATGAGACACAAATCCCTTTAATAATTTGTAATTAGGTTGGGTAATCTGTTTATTGGTGGATTTAAATCACAGACATCCGGTTAGAGTTTATATAAGACCGGTATGGGCTTAATTTATTTTTGCATAACCTTGAAAAAGCCCTATACTATCGGGCGAAACGCGTTGGAGAGTTGCCTTGGACTGTACCCTGGATACAAGCTGTGTTGGATAGTCGATTGTCATAAGGATATTTTTGGAATTTATAAGTGTAATGTTTGGGATAATACGCCACAAATTAGCCATTTGCCTACTCATTGAACACATTAAAACCGGTGCGACTGAGGAATGTGATGTTCAAAGTGGAAGGTGGAGCGGTGAGCGGAGAACGGCAGCAGAACGGTGAGATCGTTGCTGTGTTCCCGGTACTCTACCGAGATTCATCTCATGCACGGTTTTTTAAAGGCATTAACTATAAGGCTGTTTTTGGCTTGGATAAGAGCTCTCAACTTACACTAACATTTCTTTCTAATGGCTGGTTCATTATATCGACTAACAGCATTAACATATTGGCTTGGCTATTACTAACTGTTTCGATTTATGTGGCATCTAACGGAACTGCTTACAGTGTCATCATTATTAGCTATCTATGTTTCTGCATATATTGATACTATTTCACCGCAGCAAGTCATTACCTACGAATCCTGTATTTGTTACAAAGTATATATTTAATTGTTACTATGTGTTTATAACATATCCACATATACATAGTGCATTATTAACATTAGGATTTTGTTATATTAATCCTTTTGGGGATTTGTAGGTTTGGGGTATTTTATGTTTGTGATTACTTGGTATATTCTAGGTGTGGGAATTTGTGTCTTAAGGGAGGGGTCTGAGCGCATGCGTTCATGTAGTCCATTGCCTGTGGTATATTTTTGTAATTTTGTATATTTTTTACAGTTAAATTAAAAAGGTGTGAGTGCCTCTGTTTGGATCTTATCTTTTTTCTTCTTTTTTGTTTTTTGGTATTTCTTTATAAGATCCATGTGCACCCCATGCATGTTTGTGTATGGTTCACTTTTTAGGATTATTATTTAATTGAGTGCTCATCAAGTCTTTATAAGAACATATTAGTACACTTCATTCACAATTGCCAACACCTTGTTATTTAAAAGGCCAGCAGATGCATACTTAGGACTAGAGTTATTGGTACTTTTATTTCTGAAAAGTGAAAGTTTCTTGAAGTGCACCATCATCAGCTAATTAATCTCTGTGCTGCACTGTACACTTAATTTGCTTATGGTGCTGCACACTGACCAGTACTTTTTCAGCCATAATATCAATATGTATCGCCTGATATATATATATATGGTTTTAATTAATTTTCATGTATCTAAATGGAATTCAAGGTGACAGGTCTACTTTCATTTCAAAAGATCTAAATTGCATATTTACCCTCTTTGGTCCAAACAAGTTATTGTATAGGGTCCGGAAGGACTTTCTGGTATAGTGACAGCGGTACGCTCCACCCATCAGGTACTCAAGAACAAGCCCAATATCGATCAAGCTGACATGATAATCCGGTGGAAGATTACCCTGACAAACGCACAGACTTTTATTGAGACAAGAAAGAATTTCCTTATTGTAGAACACTCTCCTAAGCAACACAGTTACACTGAAATTTAAGTTAATCCTTTGAGTGCCAGAGAGGTATTGCTCTGCAATGCGTTTTGTAACCCTCCGACACTCAAAGAATTAATAAAATGTCACCATGGATTTGTTGTGTATGTTTGATGTAGAACCAGATAAAACAGTGATTTTATAATAATAGTAACAAATATGTAAATTTCTACAGACACTAAAACTGATCATCCTAGGGGACAAATATAAACTCCCATTATTAACCCGTGAATTTTAGAGATGCATTTTATTTGGATACTAGTGTAAAAGCCTGTGTACACGGGCCAAGGGCTGGGTGATGTTAACCCTTTGAGTGCCAGAGGGGTACCCCTCTGGCATTCAAAGGGTTAAGAGGCCGGTCCTGCTTTGCGTCCTGCCGCTGATGCAGTCATGCACTGTAGAGACTGTCCGAAGGCACAGAATGCTCCCAGCACAGAACTCCCAGCATTCTGTGCGTTTGGGTAGTCTCTACTGCACATGACGGCTTCTGACAAACATCCTAGCAAATTATTATTATATAGGATGAGGAATTTTAATTTATCCATTATTGTGAGATTGATTTATTCTAGAATTAGTCCAGTTTCTTAATAACAATAGCCTCAGTGCCCATGCAGTTATGAAGCATACCGTATAGGGAGACGGTTCTAAAAATCTCCCAGTTATAGCACTTGTTACATACTAGAGATCAACAAAGTTCTCTTTAGCTGTAGAAAAGACTAAACATTTAACCCTCTGTGGGCCAGCGAGGTATCCAACACATTGCAACACAATGAGTTGGATACCTCTCTAGAACTCAAAGGGTTAAAGACATAAAGAGAAAGTAGAATATATTTATGAATGGTCAAAATTCATTTGTGTGTTTTGGTGTTCATGTTGGGTGTTTTGTCTATCAGTGATAAAAGAGATAACCAATATGCAATGCCAGTGTAAGTATTGACCAGTCGTATCTTTACTCTTGAGTGCCAGATTGGTATCCAGTGTATTGGAGACCTCCCTGGTGCTCAAAGGCTTAAACTTTTGATTGCCAGAGGGGTACGCAACTGATTGCAAAGCAATGCATTGCGTACCCCTCTGGCACTCAAAGGGTTAAAAGTGACTGTCATGCCAAGGCATGAGTTGGCCTTTGCAGGGCCTATGGCTTGTATAATTCGTTTGTTTATTTTGTATTTGTATATTATTCAAAGTGCACCAGTCCTAGGCCATAAAACTAAATGGGCAGATAGCAATCACCAGACTAAGGACGTAACTGCCATAAGGTCTTGGGCCCTCTGCTTTGATGTGGGGTTGTCCACAGAACATGTGTATATCGTAAATTGTCAGGCCAAACCTCCCCCAGGTAACACCCAGGTGGTTTGGCCTCTTAGAAGGAAATGTGGAATGTATTGTATTTAATATGGGTTTTTGGATAAAAAAGGGGGAATTTCTTTGCAACAACTGAAAGGAGAGATTTTACCATCTGAAGTTCCCACGAGGACTCCTAATATATCGGTAATTGTATATAGGGATCTCTTGTGTTTCTCCCATTTTATTTTATGGACTGTTTTGCTTATATGTATTTATTTCCGTATGTCCTTTATTTCTGTATTTTTGTACCAGCACTGTGAATCCTTTTTTCAGATTAAATGTTCAATTAATCAGCTCTTGTCTCTGTTCTCTAATATGAACTCACTACTCTAAAGGCAGCTCAGGTAGCACACGTTACTAAAGCGTTAATTCTATGTCTGATTATTAAGGTGATTGTTCTTATACTGTAATTCTGTTGCGTTTGGGGTAACCAGATATAAAGTCTTGGTGGTGGCAGCAAATTGTAGTACTGGGGTGATAATGCAGGAGGGATTTCAGGGGTTAATGTGGTGGTTGCTAGGAATAGTAACAGGTAACCAGGCATCTGGTATTGCTAACCCTTCCACTCCCACACTCTCCCCACTGTCTCAGCAGGGCCAATAGCCCTCGCTTGTGACAGTGACATTTAGGGCTTTATGCACAAGATGGAAGTGGAGTCATTTTGTGGTAACCAACGGTACCTTAGGTAAAACAATTCAGTTTCCTATCACGTAAAAGGGGGGTTTTGTCCATTGAATGCTAGTGGGGTCAAAACTTTGAATAAACCTCCCACCCCCACAAAAGAAAATATGTTGACATTTTCCATTTAATGTCCACATCTATATATACATTCCACAGGATATTCTCTGAAACATTGGCCTAAAGTGTGATAATCAGTCCAATTTTCACATGGTTGGTTTTGATAGCATGCATCTTTTCCAGTGAGCGATGGTAAATGGGAATTGTGAAAACTATTTTCAAAGGAAACTGTATATGTATATGCAATGACATGTAGACAGGGGCTGATGCGTATTCATAAAATAACAGGAGTCACGTTATGAGATCATAACCCCTCTGTACTGCTAGGGATCTATGAGACTGATACTCCCCCCCAACCGATACACTACCCGACTTATAGACATACTATTACTGGTGCCTATAAAATGTATTCTTACTCACTCGACCTCACACACCTCTCCTACTCTGAAAAAATAACTTGACAAGGTTAATCACTTCATTAAATTCTTTTGGTTATCGGTTACTAAGGAAGTAACTGATAAGGTAAGGAATTAGAAGGGGAAGACTTTTACAAGACCTGGAACCCATTTTATAGACTTTATCTAAAGACTTACAAACACAGTTGTACACTTGCTTCCGATATACTTCTTGGATGGCTACTGAGGAACTTAGACCTGACTCGGACAACGAAGCATGTCCTGGGAAGTCCGGATGGGAGAGGATGAGGGGACCTGATGCCCAAATGATGCCCAACATTTGGGTTTTGTGCCCAGGCATCTATTTTAATTTTCTTACCTGTTTCTTAATACCATTACAGTTGCAGGGGATTACCCTGTTCAGGTCAGGAGGGATGCACTGTCACTATTACAAAAAGGCCTTCCCAGGAAAGTGTCATCTATAACACCTCTTAACATTGGATGGTGGCGGAATCCTTGGAGGCTCATGGGGTAGGATTGTTTTGTGTTTATTACTGTTATTTGGCTAACTCTTAGATATAGGCAGTTGTATGCCTGCTATTTTTAATACTATGGGGTAAAATGGGGACTGGGGAGGTGCACTGGGGGGTCTCCTCTTCTGGTGAGGCCCCCCGGTACCACCGGAGGGGACAGATGCTTGGGGGAACTGCTATATTTATATAAGGAATGCCAGGATATTTGTGTCCATCGCTCCATCTCCATATGGGATGTATCCAGTCCATGTGAACGGATAGGGGGTGATCTTGCTGGGGTGAAATTCTCTATACTCTCCATTAGTATGGACATCTAGCATACGGGGGGGTCTCCTCTATCAGGGGAGCCTCACTGTTATACCATGCCACTTGACATTTATATTATTATTATTATTGATTTCTATGGATTGTGAAAACACACTGGGGGTTTCCGCAGGGGGACCTCTGTTGTCTCCCTTAATTTATTGCTCAATAGGCAAACTCTGTGATTTTACTTGCTTGCCAAAAACTGTACTATGATTGCATACTGTGCCTTGCTTTGTTTATTGATAAGCTATGTTTAAAACTTAAAATATATATATAGAGGCTGATGTACTAATAAGAACTACAGTATTTACGGAGCAGAGCAACTGCACTATGAGGAACAATAATACATTCCCAAAACTGCCACTGACTTAATCCAACTCAACGATATATATATATATATATATACACAGTACTGTGCAAAAGTTTAAGACCAGTATGAAAAAATGCTGTAAATTAAGAATGCGTTCAAAAGTAGACATGTTGATAGTTTATTTTCTAAACCAGGGTTGGGAATCTATAATATAAATTATTAACCACAATAACATCTATGGTATACACTTCAGGAATTAATTATGTATATCAGATGATTATGGAAAACGAAAGAGAGAGATGTGATGTATAGGAAATATAAACAATTGCAGTGCAGAAAAATGTCTGTGCACCTGTCTCTGATAGAAGCTAAGCATTTATGTCTAGCAGACACATAGCTTTATTGATAAAGGCAAAGTGAAGAAATTCTGGCGCCAGCTAACAGTACTGTGCAGGACAAATTAAAAAAAAAAATGTCCCTTATTCCCATTGATTTAAATATAGCTTTAACCTATTCAATGATAGAAAAGTTTCCAATGTGTAACTTTGCTTAGTTGGCTTTGTATCATAAAGTGGGCAGGAAGTGGGTGGGAAGTAGGCAAAACAAGGTGGGAAGGAGGAGAAGTGGGCGGGAAGAGGAAGGAACAAGGTGGTAAGAAGGAAAAGTGGGTGGGAAGAGGGAGGAACAAGGTGGGAAGGAGAAGCAACTCACCACTGCAGGAGAATCCATCTCTTTCCCCGGAGACCCGATAATTCAGTCTGGAAATCAGAGTCTCCGGGCAGAACCACAGAGTTCCTAGGTATGTTTTCAATGAGTTGAAGATCTCTTTATCATTCATTAGATTAAATTCCTCATTTAAATCAACAGGATTTTTTACTTGTCCTCTATAGTGCAGTTGACTTGCCTCAGAATTGATCAACTTTGACCTTATACTCATACTATTGAAGCATGTAGACATCAATAGCAATATGGTGCATTCTGACGTGTGAGGTCGGCCTATGCAGGGCAGGCACATTTGAAAACACTTATGGGACACTGAAAAATTCACAACTTTCTTATAGTAGACATGTCAATGTGTCCACTTAATATCAGTAAATGCCCATCTATAATTGTATTCTGGTTATTCTTCATTGTAAAGCATTTCCCCACTTATACATGTACCAGAATAGATTTCTACACACTCTTCTCACACTCTTTTTATTAGGAGGAAAAGAGAAATATTCCCCTTTTTCGGGTAGATAGTGGATGAACAATGAAATTCTTTCAGGCAGATTTCTCTATGCGCCTATGGCTCCAATGATGCTGATGTACTAAACTGAACTGAATTAATTCTAGAGTAAACCAAGTACACTACAGGGGGCAAATAAAATTTCACTAAGTTTCTAATGATTTAAATGGACCTTTAACCCCTGGAATTCTAAAAAGGTCTCCAAGACGTTTCTTTACAATGAACTGGAGACCTCTCTAGCATTCAATGGAATAAAATACCCATTTAAGTTAAGGTTTCCTGTGGTTTACTCAGTTCTTAGTATGTTAGCCCCAGTGTACTACAAGGTTCTTAAATGTGACCATAGCTCCCACTGACGTAGCTTCCATGCAGCAGTTACTTATGAAAAGCTACTTTTTGAGTTTGTCTGTCATTCAGTTGACCCTTTCCTTTTCATATGCACCCTCAGTTTTTTATTGTATTTCTGTGAGCAGATGAGAGAAACTAGTTGCATAGGTAATTTTGCTGCTTGTTGAACATGAACCACATCAATGTGGAGTATGTTGCCTGAGACAGAAACAATTGGGGCAACACTGGTTGTATTTACCATAAAGTATCGTGTTCAGCTAAGGCAACATCCTAGAATGTTTGAGAGGCACCTCTGCTGAATTTGCTACTTTGATTGTGGCCTATTGGTGGATCTAGAGAATTGGAGCCCCGGTGCAAAATAATTTTTGGGTCCCCGATTCACTGCTAAATCCTGAAAAACCCTAAGTGTCTACTATTTTTAGCATTCAAAGAGCCCTTAAAGGGATAGTAATGTTTCATAATAAAAGCAGCTCTAATTAATCATCATAGTATTTGGACTTTGGAGAGTGTTATTTCAATTCTGTCAGAGTTGTAATTCAGGAGTAATTCAATGACAAAGTGTCCCGTCCGTTTTACTGATGTAACACTTTTCAGCCAGAGCAGAAGGGAGGTGCCCAGGTAGATTGCAGAGAGGGACAATCTTCAATTACGATAAGGGAAAAACCTGAAAAGCTTGTCAAGGGGGGGGCAGGGATTCCATTGTTTTCATTGTAAGAAGATTTTCCCCTGCTGTTATCTGTCTGGTCTTACAACCAGATCCCCATCTGAGAAGAGATGGCTTACACTAGGTAAAAGGGGCAGGAGGGGGAAACTTTGCTTGTGAATATCTCTTAAACCATAAAGGTTTGAGAGGTAAGACTTATATCATTCTTCATATTTTTTTAATGCCTACAAAATAAAATAAAGTTAAAATGAAGTATTACTATCCCTTTAAAGTTGTCTGAGTCCTGGTGCTTTGCACCAACAGCAGTGCAGCTGCTGATGGGGTCAGATAAATCCCAAAATGTCTGAATCAGACACCTACTCCTGGTTTATGGTGGTTGGTATATTTTTCAGTTTACAGACTTCATAACTGCGCATTATTTAATTCTTTGGATGCTAGAGAACTGTCCAATACATTTTCAAGCAGCCATGGGGTTAATGGTTTTGCAGTGCTTAGCAGTAGTGAATGGGGATAGAGTCATATAAGGAATACATGTGTAGCCATGGATGTGGTTGCTAAAGGCACCTTAGGGGTTATGCACTAAGGTGTGATAAAGAGGTAATAAAGAGGAGATGACTTCTCCAGTAATATCACTTCTCTAGTTCCTATGTTATTCTATGGAGTAAATGCACTAAGGTCTCCAAAGTTGGAAAAATCTTAGTACATGGGCCCCATAAAATATCATTAGACTTGGAGAAGTGATCTCTGTGGAGAAGTCATCTCTGCTTTATCACCTCTTTATCATGTCTTAATGCATCTCCCCCCCTTTTGTGTGTAGCCTAGGGGCACATGAGACATAAATCTGGTCCTGACTGAAAAATTACTTTCAGAAGAGTTCAATAAAATCTCTTACTGCAAGACTGGGGTGAAGTTTTGGAAATGAAATAGGCCGCATGAATGAGAAGGACTGATGAATGATCTGTCTTCATTGCAATATCAATCTTATACTGTATAGCCTCAGGCACTAATAGTGTATAATAATATCTAATAGCAAACCTACAAATAAGATATAAGAAAACCTTGTATACTTCAGTTGTTAAGTATATTATACAATTCTTTACAATGTGGGATATTATATTTGCATAACAATAGCTACTCTATATTGCTGTATTACTGTTGTCTTTAAAGCATATGTCTATAATACAATACATGGCATATTTCTATTGTAAGCATTATTACTTATACCAGACACAACAGTCTAGACAAAGCTATTCACCTCCATGTTAACCCAACCGAATCCCCTAGCCAGTCGCTGAATGAGAATGAGGCGGAGACAGACAATGGAAAGCAAGCAGAAGATGTTAAGATGAAAACTGAGAAACAGATAAGAGTTAATGTACAGAAGACAATACATATGTAATGTTATGGATGATGAATAAAATGTAATAAGGCAAAAAATGTAAAAATATATATTTAAATATAATTTACTAATTATGAAATTAGAGCCCCTCTAGTCTTGTGCTAATAGTTAGTTGTCTCAATTTTACTTTGACGTAGTTATGTCTGAAAATCCATATATTAAGTGATAGAAAGGCAAAAACAGACAGACAGTCCATTAGAGAGAGAGACAGAGTGACAGATAGATAGTATATGCACTCTGAAAATATCTTCTAATATATCTTTATGCATATTTATATTTCCAGAAGGCCTTTATCTTGAAAACTCATTGTGTAAGCCTATATGAATAAGCGATTTAAGTCAGATTTTAATAATTTTTACTTAAATATTATTTAAGAGAGCACCACTGTTTTAAAAGGTGATAATACATTTACAAAAATGTAAAGAATATGGTTAGGTGTCAGGCTGTCACCACACAGAATTTGTACAATTTGTTTGAGACCAATGTTTATAATGAAGAAAATATCCCTAAAACCCTTTGCTAAACTGTTCTACTGAGTTTTAACAATATATATCCTACCTTTTTAACATCTCTAACCAGATAATGAAGAGTGTTTGGGGGTCCCAATCTCTGAAAAAGACAAGAAACACAACTAAGAAATCTGAAGTGAATTCTAGATCATACCTTTCATATCATAAAAAAGTGTAAAATAAATACATTATTTTACAAGGATGGCACATGAAAAGATAATACTCACAAAGGCAATAGTGAATCAAAAAAGATGGAAAATTATATCAGCTTACCACTATTTTTCTTTCCTGGCCAAGGGTTAACTCCTTCTTCAGCTGATTGGACATGAATGGTCTCCCAAAGTAATAAGAACTTCCTTCTCCCAACCTGACTCATCTTGTTTATAGCCTGGAACACAAAAAATACAAAAGAGTGGGACTGACATGTCCTGGTCAGGAAAGGAATATAACAGTAAGCCAATATAATTTTCCTCTTTCCTGTCCATGCATGTCAGAATTAATTGAATGGGTAGTACCTAAGTAGTACCTGCAAAAAAACTCCAAAAACAGGAGGGGAAAAAACTGAAGCCAAACTAAATTTATTATGAATCAGAGAGAGAAACTGAATGTAAAACACTGTGTCGGTAAAACACAGAGCTAGAAGACCATACATCCAAACTGTAGTGTCGGATGAAGGGGGAAATGAAGCACAAAGCTGCTGCCTTGTAAATATCCTCTGAAAAAACTGCTCTCTAGCCGCTCAACATGTAGCTACTGCCCCTGGAAGAGCGAGCCTTCAAGCCATCAGGAACAGAAACACCTTTAGCTTCATATGCTTTCTAAATGCAGGACACGATTCATCTACTAATGGTAGGCTTGACTGGTGCTTGGCCTTTCCTGAAACCTGAAAGGATGATGATCATGATCTAGATGACTAGATGATGATCTAGAAGACTTCCTGAAGGAGCTTGTCCTATCAAAATAGGCATACCTGGGAACTTCCAATTGAGGTCTACCCGGAGGAGAGTCCTCTGGTGCACCAGGGGGTGACAATAATGACGTGAATCGTGTCAAAAAGGGCGGAGCTTGATGCGAGTTGAGGGGGCAGGGCTTAAAGATGTCACACAGAAGGCTGGTGAAGGAGGAACACCGGGAGAAACAGCGGATGTGGGCAGAGTTTCAATAGAAACTCCCCACATCCGGAGGAATCAGCCTCTCCCCCCAGAGACCTGGTAAAGCTCTGTCAAAACCGGAGTCTCCGGGGCAAATCCGGAGAGTTCCCAGGTATGAAAATAGGACCTCAGGAGTTTAAACAAATGCACCGAGGGATCAAGTTCTTCTTGCATAGAAGGATGAAAGGAAGGGAGAAAGATGACTTGTGCTAAATGCTGTTGATAAATGTATTTATTTAGAAATGTATTTAGAAAATGTTTTACCAGGAAGAATACATTGAGATTTCTCTCATTTTCAAGTATGTCCTGGAGTGTTTACAGCAAGAGTTGCATATTTGCACCAATACAGAGACATAATACATATAACTTCATATCTATACACACATATACTAAAAATGTTACATACAGTTGCATATTGTTTGTAGATATAAAAAAGTACTTTATTTACACACTTTCACATGTCTCAAGACCACCCTGTCCTGAATTTTTTACATAAGGCTATAATGCCAATAGAGCTTGATGTTCTGAAACAATTCTAGCTAATGTGATGGCTACAAGAAATGCAGTCTTCAGAAAGAGCATACCCAGGTAATTGAATCAACAGGCTCAAAAAGAGGAAAACTGAGGACACCCTGTGATTTTAGGACTTGCATAGTGCATAGTAAATATTTAATGAGCTGCTGCCTGTCCTTTTCCAGGAGAAGAATATCGTCCAACTAATGATAGATATGGATACCTTCCTCCCTCGGTTTTGCAATAATTAGGACCTTTTTTAAAGGTCGTAGAAGTGGTGGAGATCCCACAAAGATCCCAAAAAGCAGGCATGTAAACTGGAAGTGTTGATTATCTATTCCAAAATGCAGGAACTTCTGATGAAATTGGATGACTGGAATATAAAGATAGGCATCTTTCAGGTCCAATGAACACACCCAATACATAGGAAAAATGTTGGACGTAATAGTTGACAGAGATTTCATTTTGAAGCATCTGAACAAGAGAAGATGATCGAGCCTATTTAGATCTAGAACTGGACATAGATCTCCTGAGGACTTCTAGTGATGGTTCATTCTGAAAGCATGTCCTGAATGATGTGGTGAAGGAGGATGGCTAAACATTACCTTCTCGGAAGCCTTGATTTTATAATCTAGTCAAACAAAGGTTGAGACTTGAATTTCTGGGAATAACCCCAGGTAATCAATTGAACCACTGATTGATCTGATATGATGTTGGCCCAAGCCTTCTGAAAGTACCTTAGTCTTCTGTCAATGGCAGAGACTTGGACTTTAGAGCATCAGAATTTACCAAAATGCTGCTTGCTGAAGGAAAATGTGAACCTAGATCTGTTGGCCACAATGGACTGATTTCCCTTCCACATCTGAGATCTGGCAGACTCCTTTCCTGGATGATAGGCATGACATTCCTGAAAAAGCCTGTTTCTTGTTCGATTTACATTTTGGTCCAATATGTTCTGCATATTTGGACTTCCACTCTTGAGGAAGACACTGTTTCTACCCAATGCACTCTTAATAATATAATTTAGCTGATCCCAAAAAAAGCATAAGACAATGAAAGGAAGACTGCAGAAATTGGACTTAGATGAATCAATAAGAAATTTGATTGTCAACTTCAAATCATCTAAGGAATTCACCCCCTTGGATCTTCTTTTGCCCTGAACCAGAAGCTGTTTTGTAGAATCAAATCACATTTTCATGGCCCTTGAGATGGAGAGAAGGGCCAGCACAGGCTTGTAAGTTGCATCAATGGACATAAAAAATATATATTTCAGATTATTTTCCAGTCTCATATCTGAGGGATCCCTACAGGAGGTAACATCATTTAGATTAGTAAGTTGGGCCAAGCAGACAACTAGAACATGTACTTTGGTGCTGAATCCCAGAACTCAGTCTTCATCTTTTTTTCATTTCTCCAGGATGACATTCCAAATAACCTCATGAACTGGAAAAGTAGAGATCCTCTTCTTGAGGGAGGATAAAGGTCAGTCGAAGGTCTCTCCATATTTTCAGGGAGTCCCAAAATTTGATGAATGTTCTTGATTAGGGGGTAAACAAGAGAGACATCAAATCCAACCAAATCTTCATATTATTATTCTTCAGAAAAGGAAACCGTAGATTTGTTATATATCCTAGAATCAGGAAGGAAAGCATTCTACAAACTGGAAGGCCCTCTTCTGGTTCAGCTCCATATCTCTTTTTGGATTGCACCAAGGAGGCCTCCCATAGACTCTGAGATTCTGTCGGAATTATCATCTGGGTCACGTCCACCTAAGAAGCTGAAGGGCTATTGGAAACAAATTCCAAACAGTATGATCTGCAGATCTTCTTCCCTTCCAATGCATCCCTATCACAGGTAAAACAGGTCCTAGGAGAAAGAAATCGTAGCTGTTGAACCAGAACCACTCTCCCTCTGATGAGGCAGAGGATGCAAAAAGAATGCAATGCCTCCCATAAACTCCTGAACAGAAACAAGGCGAGAAAGGAAAGAAAAAGAAAAAACAAAACACTACTCACTAACGACCATCAGAGGCAGACCTAAGCTGCACTGGAAAGCCAGAGAAAGATGAGCCAGACAAGAGGTACAGGCAAACCCAGGAATAGCACTCAGGAGAAAAAAACATCAACCAAGAAGGATCCAGAGGTTTAAATAACTTTTTATGCCCCACCAGAGGCAGATAATGCCCTAATTCCCACAGAAAAGATTATAGAAATGAATGCCATCAAGAAAGATGGTGTCCATGTAAGCTGAAGTAACCAGACACTTGCATTCCAGGAGCAGGCCTAGTTAACATTTGGGATGGCCAACCAACAAGAGCCACGACCCCATCTCCCACCACTAAAGAGACCTCCACATTATCAAGCCATGCCCTGATGGGGAACACCAATGAGCATCTCTGTCAGGGAGAGAGAGCTTTGGCAACTGTAAGGGACCCAGATTGAGTCCAGGGTAAGGAAAAGAAAAAACCTTCCCCAAAAGAAAATTACTGTCCTCTGCTGTGGATAGGAATAAAAGAAAGACCAGTCAACTTGAGGGTAGGGAGTTCTTATTGCTTTAGGGGGCCGTTCCTGTCCAATCAGCAGAGGAATGAGTTAAACCTTGGATTAAGGCTGATGGGCATATATGGGAAAGATTTTTTTCTTTATAATATTGGCAGTTTCATTTCCTTGAAAAGTATTATACAGCCATTTCTATCAATATATCAAATTTAACTGGGCTTTGAAAGTCTGCTTTTTGTTTTCAGATTGCAGTATAAATATTCACTTCCAATTCATGATATACTCACTGTATTGTAAAGTTCTTCTAGACGTGGAATTGTGAGAAAACGTTGCATGTTGACTCCATTCTCAATCAAAAGCTTTACAAAGTCCACCCGATCTAGAACTAGGGCATCCATCATTGCTTGTTCTAAAGAATTCACCTTAGGAAAAGCAGAAGATTAAAGTTAAATGAATACAAATGTTGTTATCATGTTCCCTTTTAATTTGCCATGGACTAAATATAGATTGGATAAAATCTAAAATTGTACATAATACTTTTTTAAATTGCAATTTTCTTGAAGAACTGAGGAACTCTGCGCATGATGCTTTTCATTTTAATATGGTCTGGGAATACTAAGATTATAAGAAAAGGACCATCTGCTCGATTTAAACTATGTGTATTGATATGTAATTTGTTTGTATTTATTATACTCAAATGTACATGTCTGCAGGATGTCTTGGAACAATGTGAATTAATGAAATGCTAAACTATGAGGATCATTTCGTAAAGTCTTCAAGACATGTATTGTAATTAATATAGAGATATCCACCTTTATTACAGTTAGTACATCACAATGAGTAAAGTAAGTAAAGGACATACCCAGTTCAATAGTTCGATCTTCCTTGGATCAGTCTCTTCTTCCTGTTCTTCTTTGCCTTTCCCTTTCTTCTTGCCTTTGCCCTTTCCCCTGGGTGCTTTAGCTTGGGCAGCAGGTGATCTCTTTTCTTTTTCCTGAGCTGTTCCATCAGCTGCAGTAAGGCTTCCTAAAGGCTGGGGCCATAAATAAAGTAAGAAAAGTGTGGAGCTTTGGTTTCCACTAATAAGGTAAAAATAAAAATACCTTAAACCACAGAACTCAACATTATTCCTAAAGACCTCCAAACAGACAGTCTGCAATGATATCCATGCCTGAAAATAGGTGGATGAGTCAAAAATCATCCAGGCATGGCGTGTCCCGTATCGTTCACATATCGGCTATTAGGTCTCTACCTTTGGTGACTTGAGTGTAGAAACAGTAGCATAAAATACAGAATTATTACAAATTGAACACTAAATAGCTGTTTTAGTTCAGTTGGCAAATCACCCACACAGTGCTGTGTGATTTATCTGTTCTTGTAAATAGATCATTAACAGAAGAAATATAACAACCCCCCCCCCACAACTACTATTTATTATTATAATATTGCATTCTAAATAGTACATAGAGAAGAACCCTTCAGGATAAAGAGATGTACTCTGAAGGTCCAGAATTGGGATCAACACTCTTTTGTAGTATTTTTGGATAGCTATTCTGGCTTTCCCAGACTGTCAGAAGCCTAATTTCCACCTCCTATTTAAGATATACATTTTTGTTTGACAATTCTTCTTATTAAGCCATGTACATTAACAAGAAAGATTTACAGATAGAAATGTAATTGTTAAAACATGTAGCTGCTGCCAGTCTGAGAAATCCAGAAGGTCAGATAGTGGCAGTGGAGAAATGTCACTGTTCCTAACATTAAAGGGATAGTATTGTTACAGTTTCACAAAATTTTATATTGTAGACATTAAAACCATAAATAGAAAGAGCTATGTCCCATCTCTCACACTTTTATAGTTTGAGAGATTGAATCATGTAAAGTTCCAGTTTCCCAGAATTCTGCCACCTAGCTGAGCAAAACAGAATCCGGTCCTGGGACCATCCTGCGGCTCTTCAGTAGAGCTGAAATAGCGCAGTGTAGAAAGAAATACTTCATTGGAATGGTCTACAACATGTGTCTGGTTTGCAAGCCTCAGGATGGTCCCGGGAACGGATTCTGTTTTTCTCAGCTGAGTGACAGAAATCTGGGAAACTGGAACTTTACATGCTTCAATCTCTCAAACTATAAAAGTTTGAGATATGGGACATAGCTCTTTCTATTCATATTTATATTGTCTACAATATTAATTTTTGTTAAAATATAGCAATACTATCGCTTTAACCCAGTTTGTAGCTAAACCATTGTTGTCACAAAGTAATACTTTGCAATATTGAGGAATCGGAGGCATAGTAAAATGATGCTCACTTGTGGACTTGTCTGCCCTAGTATGTCTGTCTTAAAATTTGAATGTATCAAAAACTATAGTCAGAAACAGTAATTGCAAACGTTTGTAACAAATAGAGAGTTGGGTTGCTCATCTTTACTGGTCCTTCACATATGGGTGGGTGGAGGGAGCTTGAGATGTCATCTGATGATTTGTTTTTGACAACATATTTGAATAAGTGGAATAGCTAGATTTCCAAGATAACTGGGGCTTGGGCCAACCTAATGTATTATTATTGAACCATATACACCAATTAATGAAGATATTTTGGGGTTTTGTCCCCTCAGCTACTACACAGCAATGTGCCTACCTGAAAACAGCTTTATTAGAATATGCTTTTTTGACACACTAAGATATTTTATATTAACTACATCTATTTAAAATGAAAATGTAAGCTGCTTAATATCATATGACATTGTGGTAACTACTGTTCATATTTATTTATATTTAATTATTTATTGGTTCAGAGTGCCTTAAAGGGATGGTAATGTCAGAAAAAAGTATTAACTATATGGTAGATACAATTAAAATAGAGTACTTGCACTTATTGATATCTCTCAAACCGTTATGGTTTGAGAGATATAGGAAAATAAAGTTCTCTACTCCCTCCCCTTTCTGCTTGATGAGCTGTAAAGCTGTCAGAAGCAGATTCTGATCCTGGATCAGAAGGCAGCTCTTCAGCAGCACTGACATAGCGATACCTAAAAATAAATACTTCATCGGAACAGTCTACATGTTTCTGGTTTGCAAGCACACATTGTAGACCATTCTGATGATGTATTTATCTTTAGATATCGTTATATCTGAGCTGCTGAAGAGCCGCTCCTGGTCAACTGACCAGAATCTGCTTCGGACAGCTTTACAGCTTGTCAAGCAGAAAGGGGAGGGAGCGGAGAACTTTATTTTCCTATATCTCTCATACCATAATGGTTTGAGAGATATCAATAAGTGCAAGTACTGTCTTTTAGTTGTATCTACCATATAGTTAATAATTTTCTTCTGACATTACTATCCCTTTAAGTACATCATGACTTACTGGCCATTGGTGTCCAAACACGAAGATCTGGCTGCGTGCAATATCCACACGGTTCCAGGCTAATGCCAAGCTTAACTGATCAGGGGCAGATGCATTTGTTCCTTGAATTGAACAGAGATTTAAGTCAACAAAATCATATCTGTAAAAAAAGTACATAATAAACAGATGTGTAATATATATATATATATATATATATATATATATATATATATATATATATATATATATATAGAGAGAGAGAGAGAGAGAGAGAGAGAGAGAGAGAGAGAGAGAGAGAGAGAGTTTTTAATTTGAGTACATTAACATCTATGGTGCTAGCGACATCTCCAATTCATTGCCTCTCAATGTATTGAAGATATCTCTAGCATCAGAGGGGTTAAAAGATTTAGAGGAACCACATGGATTCTAGTGACATCTCCAATACATATGTTTTCATACAGGTATGTGGTATAGGTCCTGTATTTTAATATCAGTATATTTATTTAATGTGGTATGGTATGAGGCTGTAAATATACACTGTTATAGTCGAAAGTTTGGACAACTCTGGCCAAATTACATGATTTGTTAATTTTCTAAGTGAACAAACAGACTGAAGTGAACAAACTTAAACTACATATTTCTGCAAATCACAATATAGTTACTATTTATTTACTGAATTTAACAAATTGAAAAAATAACATTGGAAATGTGGCAAGTGTAATAGTTTGAGCACTCTTCCAGTTGATCCACTGTTATTTTTATAAGGTCAAACAACTTAACTTAGGTTAAGGCCTAATAAGTCAATTAAGTGACAACAATTCCAAACCTTAATAAATACCCTGACCCTTGGAACCTCTCAGGGTGTTGAGCTTACACAACAGCTATGGGCTCTCTAAGCAGCTCACTGAGAATCAGAAATCAAAGATAATAAAAGCAGCTCTAATTAATTATCATAGTATTTGGACTTTGGAGAGTGTTATTTCAATTCTGTCAGAGTTGTAGTTCAAGAGTAATTATGTGACAAAGTATCCCTCTCCCACCCCTTCTACTGATGTAACACTGCTCAGCCAGAACAGAAGGAAGGTGCCTAGGTAGATTGCAGAGCGGGACAATCTTCAATTAAGATAAGGGAAAAACCTAAAAAACTTGTCAAGGGGGGCAGGGCTTTCATTGTTCTCATAGGAAGAAGATTGTCCCCTGCTGTTATCTGTCTGGTCTATGGGCTGCATTCCACATCTGAGAAGAGATGGCTTACACTAGGTAAAAGGTGCGGGAGGGGAACTTTGCTTGTGAATATTTCTCAAACCATAAAGGTTTGAGAGATAAGACTTATATCGTTCATGTTTTTTTTAAATAAAATAAAGATAAAATGAAATATTACTATCCCTTTAAGCAGGGGAAGGCTATAAAAAGATATCTAAATGCTTCTTGCTTGCTATTTTTTCGCTGTCATCAACCCTTTGAGTGCCAGAGGGGTACGGAAGGGTTAAGAAAGAAAAGTTAAGGGGAACTGTTAAAGTCAAAACAAGGGGCTGCAGGAAATTTTAGCGTGCACAGTAATGCTGCATCAGTCCACTGTGCAGCGTGCTCACACAAACATGATCTTCATGAAAGAGTCATCAGAAGGACACCTTGCCTGCGATTTCATCACAAAATTCAATGTTTGAAGTATAGTACACAACACTTAGATAAGCCGGAGGTATTTTGGAACCAAATACCAATGGTCTGATGAAGTTGTAATTGAACTCTTTGCTATAATCAACAAAAGAGAATCATTTAACCCCTTAAGGACTAGGGGTTTTGTACACCGGAGGGCCAGAGCCATTGTGAGCAATCACATGTACCGGCTCGCCGACTGAAAGGGATAGTAATAGATAATTTTTACAAATGTGCATCTTGTAGCTATTTAAAAAAGGAAATTAAATAACCCCAGTCCCATCTCTCAAACCCTTATGGTTTGAGAGGAGATAATCGTAGTTAAAGTTCCCCCCTCCCTCCCCTTTCCCCAATGTCAGCTCTCTAGCTGACTGCAGGGGAATCTGGTCCCGGGACCGGAGGAGGCTCTTCAGCAGAGCCGAGATCGCGTTATTGAAAAAGAATTCCTTCCCTGGAACGGGTTGGACTACCAAACTGTGCACATGGGGATAAATCCATCAGTCCTACCTTTCAGAAGAGCCGTTAGGATGGCCATTTCAATGTCCTGTTGACCTTCAGATCCCATTCGGAATACTGTGATCTGCAATAGACATAGATAATGCAGTAACTAGAAAATACATGAGGCCATCATAAGATGAACTGGGGGAAGGCCCTCCCCCAATACACTACACACATTGTAAGCATAATAACATGTAATATATAAAGATAAGCTCTGCCTTCTTATTTACCAACACTGTGCTGCTGAAAGGGTTAAAGTTGACCACTTTGTCACTAGTAACAAATGTGCTAACCACAGCCTTATTTTCAGATGTGCAAACTGCATGCACATGTCAGTTTGTGCACAGCATTAACGGTTTGTGTTGCATTGCTCACCTCTTTGTATCTCATTGGTTTAAAACAGCATTGTTTGTCTGTCTGTTTGCTTTTTTATACTCAGATGCTATTAGACTGGAGGGCAAATTGATACAGTTTGTATTGCTGTAGTTAGTGTGTTGCTTCATAATTCTAGTAATGATACTGGTGTATTGTGTATCATCACCCATATTTTACCATCTCTGTCTTTTAAGATTATTCCCATTATACAGATTAATCCCTTAAGGACCAGACGGGTGTGTAGCACATGTGCAACATGTTACTCACATCTTACATCCTAAAGGGGTTAACCCCTTAAGGACCAGCAGCGCATGCACGGTGCAGTCACTTAACGACCAGGGACCAGGGACCTTTTTTTTTTTCAGAATCCGATTCCGGGCTCCCCGCGCAGCTGCACACCGAATTCCATGATGGTCCAGGACCGTCATCGGTCCTTAAGTGAAAACAAGACATGACTGTCCTGGACCGTCACGGGTCCTTAAGGGGTTAAAGACCTGACAACTCTGATCAAAACTTAAGATCTTTAAAAAAAAACTGTGGTCTGAAATTTGTGATATATTTATACTGTGACTTGATTGCCTAGTTTACAATGAGTTGGCATGGAATAGACTATGAGTTAGTGAGTGTTAGACTTACAATATAGAATTCCACAAGAGCCTTAGAAGAGGGGCTATCCTCTTAGCTTTACATTGATGATCACTGATACAGGGACTGCATTTTGTATATTTGATAACTTCACTTTATCTACTAATCTAATCTACTAATATTAAAAATTGGATACATTACTTGCATTCATATCGGAATGATTATCAAAGCATTATATAAAACCAATAGCTATCCATGCAGTACATAGTCTGCACACAGTGAATATTTTACTTTAATTTTAATTAAGCTCAACTGTGAAATTGTTGTTTTACTCGTTAATCCTAATAAAAATGGAGAAAAACATATTTTATAATTTGGAGAATATTGTTACGTCTTATGATTACATTTCACACATTCATACTACCGAACTAGACTCCATTAGGAGGTGTGCAGAGTCTTCTGTTTTGAATAAATTGTGGATAATTTGTAGGCTATGATACTTTTCCGTTTGTTGAAATGCATATATTATAAATAACTAAATATGTTTATTTGTGAGGCTCTAACATATTCCATTTCCATTGGGTAATAAAGTAGTACATGAACAAGGACAGAATACACAATTGACACTTAGGTATTGGTGGCTCAAACAACATGTATGGTTAGGGGAAAATGGTATTTAATATGTACTGTGTGATTGTCTTAGAAGAGGAAGTCTGGAGTTCAAAGTCTTTAAAGGGACAGTAATGTCTCATAAAAACTGCTTATAGTTTTGTAGTGCTTAAAAAATTAAACTATATGCCACAAATCCTCTCTTTTTGTTAAAGTTTGAGCATGCACGTGAAGTATGTTCAACTGAACAAAACGTTAGATGGAAAAAGCAGGGCTTTTCAAGGGTACTTCTACTGCAGAGAGAGAGAGACTTAATTCCAAAGCCATAGATCAAATCTATTTTCTAAAGCTGCATGTAAGGATATTTTGGGTTCTAATAACAGCTATCTATAGAAATCAATAGTAATAACTCTACTTGGTGAAGATTGTAAATTGCAGTTGGAGAAAAAGTTTCATCTGTAATAACATTTGAATACAGTATCTCCCCAAGGCATATGTACTCTTGTATTACTCAGCAGGAAAATGTAATGTGTATTAAATGTATGTATATATATATATATATATATATATATATATATATATATATATATATATATATGTGTGTAAGTGCAGGTTCCTGCCAAGCTCAAAATAGCTTTTATTAAAAGTGTTCAGTTAGTTACATGTGTATAGTCAGGAGAGCAGCAAGGACTATACTTTGGCTACATATACGAAGTAAACAAATCCTGACTTTTACAAATAAGCAACCTATGACTTACTAGAAATAAAACAATGGGATTTTAGTAAGATAATTTTGACCAAAGGCATGGAAAACTTGCCTGCCCACATTATCACCTCTTTATCACACCTTAGTGCATCCCCCTCAGGTGTTTGTAAACCATGTAATTCTCATTTATCTGGGTTATGAGACAAGGATTCAACTTGATGAATAATATACTACACTTTAGGCCCTAACTGTTTATAAATATGAAGGGCGACGTATCAGTAAGAAATGGAGCAATTCTGGAGTAAACCAACTGTACCAAAGGGCATGAAAAATCCCATAATCAAATGCATTGAATGTTATAGAGATCTTTAGTGAATTTCTTTTCAATTTGTTGGATACCTCTTTAGCATTTAGTGGATTAACCCCTTAAGGACCAGAGGTCCGAGGTGTGTGGTCCTTTAAGGACCAGATAGAGAATTTTGACGTGCCTACCCACATGACTGATCACGTGTGCCGGCACGCCAAACTAGGGACTAATAAAGATCGCTCCGTTCTTGGAGCGATCAACTTCAGTCCCCGTTATTACTCACAGCGCTCCTGCAGGAGTGCTATGAATAAAAAGTATGTGACGTGCCAAGACTGTCACTGGTCCTTAACGTCAAAATAGCAGTGATGGTTCTGTCACGTCACTGGATGTTAAGGGGTTAAATCCCCCATTTATCTCAAAGGGATTTTTTTTTTCTCCTACGGTGAAGTTTTTTGCCCCATTATTGTTTCAGTTGTTCTAAGAATATCAGCTTCATAAGGGGGTATACTAAAATAATTCTGCACTAAAATTGGTGCTGATACTGATCTTTTGTGTCACTCCTGCCTAACACCTATTTATTAACCCCTTAGTGACAGCCGCGTTCGTACGCGGCTGTCACCTACGCCCGCCGAACATTTTTTTTTTTCTTCAAAGAAGTCCTGAGTCTCCGAGCGGCGTGCAGCCGCACGGAGACGCGGACTTCCGTGACTTACCAGGTACGTCCTCTGTCACTAAGTGACAGTTTCTGCGGGACGTACCTGGTAAGTCATCTGTCGTTAAGGGGTTAAGCTATCTACCCCAAGAATTCTCTACTATGCACTGCTAGAGCCAAGAGGCGGGCAGTGTGGGAGTGCATCAGTGTTTTGGGCCGTTACCCTCCTCTTGCTTATTACCTTGGACTAGGTGCAGACAAAACTGGCCAAAAAGTGTCCTTTTTTCCCCAGGCATACTATAGAGGAGGCGTCTAGCTCACTCACATTTAAGTCTTAACAAAGGCTGAATGTGTGCACTATTATGCGCTAAAGAAATCATTGTTGTTCATACGTAACGTAAAGTGCAGAAATTGAGCTGTGCTGGCAGATTTTCCCTCATGATCTGTTTTTACACACAGGTTATTAGTGTTTTATGCTTCCTTGAGCTGATTTTAACACTGATATTTAAATTTATTTTACATTTACTAGTGAAAGTTTATGCTTCATATTGTGCCAGAGGGGTACGCACTCAAAGGGTTAAACTGGCCAGATCATGTATCCTGCATTAAAAGCAAGGTCAACCTATTTTCCTGAACCATTCTTAGCTTTTTGTCCTTTATTACAGGGGTAATTAACTCCTGCACCGCAGAGCTGCTAACAGTCCAAGTTTTCAGATTCTCTCTCCTTGAACACAGGTGGATCAAATGTGGCGAAGTCACTATATTACCTGTACTCAAGCAGGAATATCCTGTGGGTTTTGAGGACCAATGTTGCCTACTTCTGGCTTTCTTATATCTTGCCTTATTGTCGTATGTACGGACTGTATCGTGTAACATTTTAGTCCTTGAGTTTTAATTATAATGGAAAAACACTGGGCCCTATTTTACATTTATAAATACCCTTTTTGTTGCAGTGCCTTTGCGATATTCATAATGTACGTACATGCCATGTCTTAACTCTTTGAGTGTCAGATGGGTACACAACGAATTGCAAAGCAATGCATTGCATACCCCTCTTGCACTCAAAAGGTTAGGACATCAATTGCTGGACTCCAGCTGTTGGAATCTACAACTTCCATCATCCTCAACAAGCTCTTGGCTAGTTGTGTGTAAATGAAGCAATGCCTTGCATACCACTCTGGGTTAAGGGATCCCTTTCTATACATACTACACTTTTCTATTTTCTTTTCTTTATTCCTTCCAACCAGCTTTTGTGTATCCTCTGCTAGTTAACCTTTTTATTTCTTTTAACATTCTCCCCATCTCTCAAAAATCTCCTAATTTCCTCCTAAGTTTTACCCAAGACTGCTGTACAGCTCTCGTCCTCTCTTATCAACTTCTCTTACAGCTAAATACTTCTCCTGAGCTGCCCTCTAACTTTGTAATTTGCTACTACACCCTATAGATTATGTTCATGATGTGCAACATTCAGAAACTCCCTTAACTCTAGGAGTCCCAGAAGGGTATCCAACACATTTGCACTCAGAGGTTTAACTGTCTTCATTCCGATCTCAACAATATTGAACTCAGATGTTCAACTACATCTCCCCCATGTTTTATTAGCAGGCCTGCACTATCACCCAATCAGAATGGCTTTAAATATTCTCCACAAAAAAATAATAACAACAGTGTATATTTATTTACACAGTATATTCGAATCCCTATGAATACCTGAGGGGAGTAATATGCATTATAAAAAATGGTATTGTTTTCCTCTTGGACAATCAACTGTTATAGATTTAATTGCTGGTGGTTCCTCACCCCAGTAAATAGGCAGTGTGGATGTAAGATGAATCCTCCCCTCGTTTACCCTTTTTAGAACCTGTTTCTCATCCCGCAGTCAAGGGGTTTGGGTTAGAGGATCAATGACCATTGAAATTATTTTATTGGTTGCTCATCCAAACGCACGGCAGGTGAGGACTTTGACGGTCTCTTTGACCCTCATCTTGACTCATAAACTTCAATCCAGAGAAGGGTATTATAGGGTCAATAATCCCTAAAATATTAATATTTTTACTACCCTCTTACTCCAAATCATTATGGGCGAGGGTAGGAGGAATAGCAGTGACACCCCCCCATCAACCTTTCTCAGGATCCTCAATCCTGCAAATGGTTGCTTTAGAGGGTTATACGTGATCTCCAGAAGACGTAATGTATTTATTTTTAAATAATTAACCCCTCCTCTGACTGAAAAAATTAAATTGTTTGCATCTTAGCCAATAATAGTAAAGGTTATACCTTTATTAACTAACTGAGTATGTGTAGTGTGCAAGCTTTCATGACCATTTGAGTCTCTTCCCTGGGCATGTTATAAATGTGCTATGCTGTGGTATCTTGCATAGTAATACAATTGGAGTGCAATACCATATTAGCCATAGAAAGAAAATAGAAAAAAGCAGAGTTACAGTTATGCCTTTGTTAGCTAATTGAGCCCCATGTAGAGAAGCAATATTTTTCTTGTGGAAGGTTAAACAAACACTAGCACCTCAAAACAATAACCATCCATTTATCTTATTATGGTCAGAACATACTATCAGCCATTATTAATTTTGCTCATTCATCTTGGTTCAAGTGATAACATCTGAAATCGGTGCTGGACATCATATCCATGAAGGTGGACAGGACTTTTTCTGGCATAATTTCTTAACCCAAATCTCTGCCCAATTGAATTATTTCACTTCGCATTGAAGCAGGCAGATTATGTGAGTATGGGGATGATGCTAGTAATGCAGTGGTTCAGTTCAGGCATGCAGGAGTCTTTCCAGAGATAGGTAAGTGGAAGTTAGAGATGCTCAACTAGGTACGAACCTGCATACAGATTTGCAGGCTTTCTAGGAATGGTATCCTACCCAGGGTCCAGTCTCTTTTAGCTCACTAGTGCCTTTCACAGAGAAATATCCTAAAGCACATCATACTGGTCCTGCCATTATAGCAGTCCAGCCACAAAATGCCAGGCAATTCCTCTCTGAACAAGAGAAGCAGCCAAACCCAGACATACGTTTTGGCCTTGTTGGGCCTTGTCAGTGAGGTGTAGCTGATCTCTCTAGGCACTGTGAGCAAGATGTCCAAAGATAGTCATGTTCACCAATATGGGTATGATATCCAGTACTGATTGGCAATGTTATATCATGAACCAAGGGGTAAGAACATATTTTATAGTTGTAATTTTTCTATGCATAGTCATGTAAGTGGTGGGTTATTATTAGAAGGTGCTACCGTTTCATTAACTGCTTCTGTATGGATGTGTCATATTTCCTCATTTGAAAGACCATTTCTATGGACTTTGGCTGTGCTTCCTTCACAACCTGAAAAACAAACCCTTGACTGGTAAGAGATAGAGAAATGCACAGGGTGGTATTAGGAGTGTGTTGTTATGTTACATACTTCTCCAGCAGTACCTCACTGAAGTGGCCAAATAAGGCTGAAACATACATCTGAGGTTAGGTGGTGTTCCCGTGCAGTGGGGACCTGCCTGTCATTTTTGAACTGGACTTCTGTTTTGGGAAGGATTAGTCTAAAATGTACGTGCTATAATTATATTAGCGATCTGCAACATGATGATTCTGAGTGGAAGAACAAGACGTTTGGTATGTTAATCAGGAACCACAAGATCACAATGATAGATTCTGAACTCTAACCTCCTATAAAATTATAGATGTGGATTTGGAATTGTAAGAGGAAATATTTGCTTTTTATGAGAGTTTATGTTTTGATCCTTGGATACTATGAGATCGAGGCAGTTCACATCCAGGCAGTTGGAGACAGGGGTTGTGAGAACAATGTCCAATAAGTGTGTCTTGCATAGACTGGTACAAATAACTTATGTCATATGTTCTGTTAGTGTTTGTATTCCACTTTTTAATAGAATTAAATCCATACTTTTGTAAGCCATAAATCAGCAAAAGCCCTCTTGAAAGCTCCACCAATTTATTATGGAGAAGGAAGACAGAATATCAGAAGAGAACAAACACCAGAAAGGGCGCAAGACCACAATATATATGCTGTAGAGTAAATATATTATAAAATACTCACAGCTATATTGTTATACCGGTTCCACACTTCCAAAACCGGTTTGAGCTAACGGGGATTTTAAATCCGCCCCGATTCGGACTCAATAAAGATAATAGATCCACCGTTGATAAAAATGAACATTTAATAAGATAAAATAAAATACAATAATACTTTATTGTGACAATATTTTGTTGAGATTCTGGGTTCTGAAGAAGAAGTCTTGTACTTTGAAACGCGAAAACCCACACATTTAAATTATTGTCCTATTATTGTATTTTATTTTAACTTATTAAATGTTCATTTTTATAAACGGTGAATCTATCATCTTTATTGAGTCCGAATCGGGGCGGATTTAAAATCCCCGTTAGCGCAAACCGGTTTTGGAAGTGTGGAACCGGTACTACAATATAGATGTGAGTATTTTATAATATATTTACTCTACAGCATATATATTGTGGTCTTCCTCCCTTTCTGGTGATTGTTCTGTTTTGTTTAAGGATAGCCAGCATTTTGGAGTCTTTCTTTGGAGGAGATGCAGACTACATTTAGTTGAGAAGTGACAGAGTGGGGGCTGTCTTGAATCCCTCACATACGCAGACATCTCCTACATTTTGTAAGTGAGGTGAGACAGTGGTGGTGGTTTTGGTTCCAACGATATTTCACTAGGAGCGCCCCTTTTTCTTGTTCTTTTGCAGAATATCAGGAGGTACTTCCTTGTGATAATAAGTGTAATATTTTTCACTCTGGTGGCGATATAATGATATTCATGCTATTCTTCTTATCTTAGACCATGTTTAAGTCAGTTTACTAGTAATTTAGATGTTAGATTTAGATCTCTTCTCCTCACACCCTTCTCTGAGAATGGCAGAATATATTAGCTTCCACCAAAGGGGTGGAATAAATTAATCAGGAGGAAATATTTGGTGACTGTTTCTCTTTTATTTGATGTATTTGTCATCTTCATGGACCAGAGAGTCATGCAACATATTGCTTCACAATGCATTGATTACACATCTGACCTTCAAAGGGTAAATTATTAAGCCAAGTTATTTCCCTCACTGTCAAAGCAAGAAACAATGGTATAAAGAAACAGATCAATAAATAAATGTGTATTATCCCAATGTAAAGAGATCTAAAGAATTTCTCACTGCAGCATGTGCCTACTAATTAACCCTTGGATGGTAGACACATCTCCAAAGTATTGTGAAGCAATGCACTGGAAATGTCTCTAGCATACAAGCATTAACGAGTTATCAAATGGGGATTATTTCTAAGATGTGTACTTCTCCTTTAATCTCTCTTTGGTTCCGGAAATCCTGGGAAACATGTGATTGGTGTTAGAAACAGACACATTTTGCAAACTTCGAAAAGGTGGAAAACTGATTATCATCAAGTCTTCACAATGTCTCCAGTGCTCAGAATAAAATATGATTTGGCTATTATGAATGGAACTGGGCTCAGATTACATCATAACATATAAGAGAAAGAAATGTAGGGTACAGATACATTAGAGGATTGAGTGATGAGAACATTAGCATCCATATGACATAAATCAGTATCCGATGCAAACAGAGAATGCCTCAACATGTTACATTGGTGAAAGGAATATGTTGTTGATAGAATTGGACAAGTAATTCAGATGTATTTTGATCATGTTGCTTGGTTTGACATCAAGTTCATAGCTGATAGCAGCACTCCCTGGAGTTTCCAGGTTCCAAAAAGACCAAGGGCTTTCGGCAAAAGGTTCAGGTCTTGGGTAATCCTATTGTATTAATAGTGCACCTTGCAGCTCAATTTCACCATTATTTTAAAGGAGACTATAACAATTACATGCTCCAAGTTGTCAACAAGTCTTGGAGCTTTAAGCATAAGACTTAGTGCTTAACCCACTCAGAAGACTTGGTGCTTAACCCCTAAAAAGACTTGGTGCTTTAGCCCCTCAAACAGTACAAATGCAGCGTGGACAAGGAACTGCTGCCAAACACATCCATGTTATTTGTAGAGTCAAGGTTTTGATGCATCCAGGTAAAACGTTGATTCAAATAAAATCAAGTACCAAATCATTAAGACCATTGTGCTATGGATTAATGTATCAATAGACTGAAGTTAGTCCTTGCTGTGGATAATATCAACATGCACTGATGAGTATGTAGGTTAGGTTAGGTTTGGTTTGTCCTCACCAACCCTTTAAATCAAGCTGTGTACTGATAACCAGACATCTTCATCAACACACAGCAAATGTTTTCTTTTGAGCTAGGTTTAATCCAAGCTATGACTTAGTCAAGAGCAGGTATGTTCCTCTACTACTGCTTATTTCATAGTCACCATAGTTTTTACAACTTTCCTAAACATCTGTACATAGTTGTTTGGATAACTCCAGTAGCACTGCACTGCAGTTTGGTTAATTGTCTATGCCACAGCAGTCACTTAGGAACCTAACAAATCTAGCATGCAGTGGACTTCAATATATAGAGCAAATGAATCATGAAGCAATGACCAGTCACACAGGGAAGACAAACTGATAAAGCACATGATAAGCATTCTTTATTGAGGAAAAAGAAAAAAAAGTTACACATGCCTGCAATTCAAATAGTCACCCTCACTTTGTACATCCAAACTAAATCTAGGGTTTTACAGCAATCTTAGCAAAAACAAAACACATGGTAACTGAAACCACTCTGGTATAACATTTGTACAGGAACAAGCACAACCTGCTCTGGACAATCCATACAAAATGATCAACTAGTAACAAGCCTACGATGTCATATAGCAGACTCTATAGGACTGATATAATACCCAGGGTGCAATCTTTTAGCTTAGAAGTGCCATACACAGAGAAGAAATATCCTTGTTCAGGGTGGAAGCACTTGGCTGGACTGTCATCTGGATAGGACCAGCATATTTCTTCTCTATATATAGGGCACTTGTGAGCGAAAAGAGATTGCACCCTGGGTAGGATAACAGAACCTTTTACTTACTCTTGCAGGCTCATTCCCAGTACTTTGTATGTTGTGTAATCTACAGATTTTATTTTGACTAATTTGGTGTAATTCATATAGTTGGAGTGTGCCAAATTAAATCACTTACCTTTAATGTTTTATGAAAACAATGTAGATCTAGTTAATTATAAAACAGCTTTAAATCCATCTTATAAACACAAGGCCAGTTTTCATTTCTCCACCAGTATAAGAAATTTACATATATATCAACTGACACATATATTTCAAGTGATAAATTAGTGATAGCCACTTCTGAAGTCATAACAACATGTGATAATACAATATTACAATGTTTGCATGCTATTTACATGTCCAAAGTTCAGAGTCTCGATACTGACAACCTTATATGGTACTAGTCAGTACTGGTAATTGTGTAGGTTTGTATTTATAGTGGGTGTTACAGTTTGGGGTACCAAGAGTATTCATTTTAGGATTACTAACCAAACCCTAATGCATATGGAGGTATCACTGTTATATATTATCAAAGCATTTCTATTTTCATAAGTAAATGGTCATTATCCACATGACATTCTGTCATGCTGGATAATGTCAACTTTTTGTGGAGGATAAAGTCAACAGTATCCAGCTTCTGCTATTAGTTGTAGCATATGCATTTTGAGCTTATCATTTGTATTAATCACCTTTTCTTGTATATTGTAGAAGACAATCCTTCAATGTTTTTTACCATGAAAAATATGAGACAGACCTTTTTAAACCATTTGTATAGCATATTTATTTTCAGCAGTGTACAACACATTGTTTTGGGTGGAAAAGACATGCTACATGCGTTACTTATTATTAGAAATGGCCGGCATAACATTTGAAGCAGTCTTAGCCCCTTCATCATGGGCATTTATGTTATGGTGAACTAAGTCTAATCTATATTTCTTGGTTTTGCTCTTCTGAAGTGCTTGCATTTCCAGCGAATTGCATTTCAGGTATAGCAAGAATTATTAAGTAACATTTATAAACAGACAATTATTTATTCTAAATGCAATTTGAAACTAATTTCCAGAAAAAGATGGGACACAATTGCAGTTAGAGCATAGTTTGTTTTTATAAATAGAGGGTTGTATTGTTTGCAAATGGTTTTGTTTACAGAATTTGTGATGGCAGCACGGTGGCTCAGTGGTTAGCACTGTTGCCTTGCAGCGCTGGGGTCCTAGGTTCAAATCCCACCAAGGACAACATCTGCAATGAGTTTGTATGTTCTCACTGTGTTTGCGTGGGTTTCCTCCGGGTACTCCGGTTTCCTCCCACACTCCAAAAAACATACTGATAGGTGAATTTACATTGTGAGCCCCAATGGGGACAGGGACCAACATGACCAATATGAGTGTAAAGCGCTGCGTAATCTGTGTGCGCTATATAAATAATAAATAAATAAAATAAATAAATGGCTATAGCTATAAAACTGAGAGTAAATGCACATGGAAGGATATCATATGGGTTTGCTAAATGGTTAAGCAAAGGTTCTACAAGGCACATGTAATCATATTAAATTAGTAGTAGAGCAAATATGCAGGATGGGAAAGAGAAAACAAATATGGGCGTTCTAAAATGGAGGAATAGTATGGTCGCCTCCTTAAAACAATTATTTGAACGAATTAGAATTATATCACACTGCAAACACTTCATTGCAGATTAGCACTATATGATCTGCTTTAACCAGGGGTGTCCAAGTTTTTTCAATTGTGGGCCACATGATCAAAAATGAATATAGGTAACTGCCATACTAATAGGTTTATTGGTAACAATATTGATTTTGTAGCTTGTCCGCTATTCAAAAAAAAATATATATATATATATATATATTAACAGTGATACAAAAGCAGTACAAAACAAAAGTTTAATCAGCTTTGGGCTGCTTCTAGTCATTAATCAAATCAATGAGAACACACATATATATAACAGACAACTATTCTCAAACTATCTTTAGCCTACTGACCTATTAATTCATATATGCTAGCTAATTAGGTAAAAGGAGTGATTTTGTTAAAAATATCAGGTGGGCCGCACCTTGAGGTCAGGTGTGCTGCATTTGGCCCACGGGTTGGATCTTGGATGCCCATGGCTTAAACTTTATGGTTACTGCAAAACTGATGGCTGCACAAAAGGATACTTGGCAGTAATGAGAGCTTCAATAAAAGTTCAAATCTGTATTCGAAACAATAATATCAGTGCAGGACATCAGACATCAAATGGTCATGATTAGGCGTCTATAACGCGAAACACTTGGATAAGGAGTACTGGCATATGTTCTTGGACATGAGCTATGCGAGTTATTTGATATCTGATGTCCTACATTGCTATTATTGTTTTGAATAAAGATATGATCTTTTATTGACACTCTCACTACTGCTACATATCCATTTGTGCAGCCATCAGTTTTCCAGTGTTGTATACATAAAGGCTAAAGGGAGCCTGGCTTTGCACATGGACTTTACTGGGATGTGAGTTTTTTAACCCAGGAGGGCTAATTATGCTGGCCAAGTATCCTTTGAGCTGCTCAACAGTATCCTTTGACTGTATTAAACTTTATATTTAAGCTTCATTCATAATGAGAACTGATTCAATTCCAGAGATTTCTGGACTTTCATCGAGAATTAGGCTCTCTCTCTTAGTAAGATAAGACCTGTTTATTTCTCAAATCCTATCCTCATAACACATCAACAGTTTAGATTTTCATAATATACGCATATTAGCACAGTTAAACATCAAACACAGAAGGATGTGTCAGAACAACTGATTTGTAAATTGATCAACTTGTGTTGTTGGTGTGTCCTGAGGGCTAGCATTGGGAACCCAAGTGTAATGTAGCAAAGTTTATGTTTTTGTGTACTCTCAGGCAGACAAAACACTATTTGTCTAGATATAGTAAGTGGACAACTCTTAAGTCAATTAAAGTTCTCCAGTTCCTACGTTATTATATAAAGCTTTGTGTTCAAGGAGTAATGTTTTAGTCATTGAAGATCTTTTTTTTCTGACTAAAGAGTTGTTATACAGGTTGATTAAAAGGAAACTATACCTGCAGGTTTAACAGATGAGCTTACCTAGGTGCAGTTCACACACTGGTATGTCTATTTGATTTGATGCAGTTGTATGTATTTACTGATCTCAGATGAAGACTGCATTGAGTTCACGTTTTATAAAGAGCAATAGAAACACTTTGAATGAAAATCTCAGAGCAGTTGTTCTCACACATGTCTCCAGTGCATGTTTTCAGGATAGCCTCAAATGAGGGCAGGTGGGTCTATCATTAGCATAGAAAGATGTTTTGGAATAACAGAAAAACAGTCTGATTCAAATTAAATCATGAAAAAAGATCCTGAAAACTTTCAAACTTAGGAGGACTGCAGGAAATGTATGGGAACCATTGCCATAGAGTAATGCCTCATTAATGGTTTTATAATGCCTTGTAAATGCTTTGAAAACAGAGGTATACCAATATACTTGATAGTTTTTATGAAGGACACCTACCTAGGTAAGTCCTTCTGTTAAACAAAACAACACATTCATATAAGTGTAGTTCCACTTTAATTAAGGTCTATTCTAGTGATAAAGAGTACATGAATGAAACATATTGATAGAGTCTCACCAGTTCCTTCTTCTTCATGCACTCCATCAGAACAATGAAAAGTTGGTGAGCCTGATTCCGACTGTAGTTAAATGTTTTCTGAATGGTAACGAGAAGCTGATCACGAAGAGATTCACTGATTATCCTAAAATATATATCAAAAATAGCCAGAACAAAAGACATCTTCATTGCATTTAGTTAAATAGTTGAATATGGGTGAAATGCAGAATGAGTAACCATATGTCAGCATTATAATATTTATGTGGACCTACATTTTGTTTTTCAGAGACTTGAAGCCTGCCTATATTTTGGACTATCCTTTGCAAAATAAATAGTTATTGAAATATTAATATTTATTTTTTGGTGGAAAGTAAGGCAATTTATCCCATGCTTAATGTGCAAATTATTTTTGTTCAAAATCAAACTCATTGTGTGCAAATAGAAAGCATCAAATAAAGGTTAATGTCTCAAAAAATATTTAGGTTACAAAGAAAACATTAGTATAACATACAGGCAGTATTTAATTCTTTCTGAATTTAAGTAAATTTATCTTAAAGAGGGGCAGTATAAGGATGTTGAAAGACCACGTTAAGCCACTTCCAGTGTCCTCAAAGCTATGGAGACTAGTAGAGTCCTCAAAGATTGAATCTTAGAGCCACTCAGCCAATAAAGGTATCATTTTTACTCTACTAGTCTCCTGCATTTTCTATGACTAAAATTGTACTATGCTTTGCTAAATGCTATGGGTACAGATTCCCTATAACTTCCAAGTCAACAGTTCCACTCTGTTTGCTGTGCAGATCATGGAGATCTTCACAACTGGGTGACGTCAATGCCTTTCTCTGCCTTCATTGGAGCTTTCTCTTCTCTTAATAGACAGTGAATTCACAGGCACAGAGCTTCAATGAAGTGACTATGGAGAGAACTGAGAAAGGTCCCATGAGTTTAGAGTAAGGTGGTGATGTCACTCATCTCTGTGATCTGCACAGGAAACTGGGAAAGAAAATTTGATTTATACGCTATGTAAATTCTGTTCCCATACCTCTGAGAACACGGTCAGTGGATTAAAATGGATTTTATTGACTCTATACTGCCCCTTTCTGTTTACAGGTTCCGATTTTAGTAATTCCATTTTTTACTGTACGTTATGTTTTAATGCAATGCATTATAAAAAGAAAAGTAGCTTATAAGATGTTACAGGAAGGGACTCATTTTCCAAAGTTTGTTTCACTCTGTAGACCTATCCCTCTTTATATGGTAATGTCCAGAGGCCATGCTACTGTATGAAGTGGAAAAGATCTTATACTTAGACCTCTGGATGCTAGAAACGTCTAACACTTTACTTCACTATGAGGCTCATATGATAAAAAGAACAAGAGTAATTCTGGAACAAGCCAACTGCACCACAGGCAAGGAATGCAATTCTCCCCAAATTTAAAGTGGAACAGTCAGTTTGCAAAAAAAAGAAGGGGATTTTAAAGAGGTTTATGTTAGTCTTTTTTTCTTTATAAACTTACAAAGTTCCAAAACTATTATTAGGAGGTGTTCGTTTTCTTTTAAGGTGGTCTTAAATGTGGTTGTGTATTTTATTAGCTTTTCATCACAGTGGTAGTGGAGGTGAGAGATAAATATATCAATCTGCTAGGAAATAATATTTGAACCTATATACAAAAGTGAAGCATTCCTTTTCATACATACATGCTGTAGGTATTATTGTAAACAGGGAAAGATAAGGCAGTACATTTAAACTGACAATGTTAAGCCAGTTGTATGTAAAACCCCTTAACCCATTGCGTGTCAGAGAGGAATCTGACGTACTGCGTTGGATTCCTCTCTGACATTCAAAGGGTTAACCCTTCAAGTTCCACAGGAGTAGCCAATGCCCTAAGGGTTAAGACTCTATATCACTGTTTATTAACCCTTTGATTGCCAGAAAGGTAGCCAACGCATTATTGGATACCTTTTTTGCATGGTCGGAGATGAATGAGCCATTCGATATAACTTGCCACTGATTAACTCAGCCATGTTCATTTCAAGACCTCCTTAAATCCTGACCTGACCCTCAAAGACAGATTAATCAACGTAGCATTTAAAGGGATAATAAATTGCTAAAATCTATAAAAATCCCTACCTTTACATCATACATATATATATATATATATATATATATATTTATACAGGGTGGGCACTCCAAAACACAAAACTTCAAAAATTAATGCCTGGTGCAACTTGAAAAAATATATAACAATCTGCAGATGTACAAACATCATACATCAAGTGCACACTCAGGTCTTTCTTAAATTTAAAGTTCTTTATTCAAAACATTAGCTCTTATCAAAGTTTCGGCCCCTCTTGGGGCCTTTCTCAAGACACCAATAAACACAAAACACTAACCTTAAATACAGTTTGAACCGAAATAACGCCAAGAGCACAGCGAGACCGTTGCAACAACGTATCCGTACAGAATGGAACGCAGCGGTGAACCGCATGCGAAACTGAAGAATCATTCACTTAAAGGGATAGTAATACCTAAAATGTAAAAAAAAATATGTTGTAGGGTTTATCCCCCTGAGTAAAACAAGAGTACTCCCACTGCTGAGAGGTGTTTCATTCAAAAGTTATTAATTTTCAAAGTTGAATTTTTTAGGTGCAATATCACAGTGGCCTGAAATTGTACAGTGGTGCTGTTGCTACACGATCCTATGGAAAGCTCTGGTCTCAGGACCATAAATCTCCATAGGATGGTGTAGCAACAGCGCCACTGTAAAATTTCAGGCCACTGTGATATTGCACCTAAAAAATTCAACTTTGAAAATTAATAACTTTTGAATGAAACATCTTTCAGCAGTGGGAGTACTCTTGTTTTACTCAGGGGGATAAACCCTACAACATATTTTTTTTTACATTTTAGGTATTACTATCCCTTTAATGTGATTGGTCCAAATGTATCGGAACAACGTTGGAAAGCTTTCTCTCTCGCAAGCGCTCAAGACATCTCAGTTCTACTGTGTCCTAGTGATATATGAAGCCATTAAAATTAAAAAAGATTACACAATTATCAATGTACAAATTGAATACAAAAAACATAAGACATTTAAAAAGACACATAAAATCAACTGCGAGGCCGGGGAAGGAGACGGCACCCGAAGGGGACCTAAAAGCACCCCCACATTTCAATCCCCCTTCTCACTTTTAATGGGGAGTTTATTATGCGTTCACACCTCACACTTCTTCAAAAGATTGTGAGTATTCCAAAACCGCAGCTCACTGCGAAGTATAGCTCAACATACAGATTCAAACATGCGATCTTCACCAATTCACTGGTGATTGATGGAAATCCACCTCTCAGCGTAGGTGGTACTGTGCAAGATAAATAACCACAAAGCCTTGTGAAATTTCCTGTCCTTTCAACTTTTGAGCAGATCTATGATATTTCTGTTCTTGTAATGCCTCCTTAATCCCTGGCTCTACGTGTGTTGCTTCATGGCAATCATCACGGAGTCCTATAACGGGATATCGCGCATATTACACAACTTATCAGACTGCAACTGTATTTTGAAAGTCAAGTATTCACAGCTTTAGTCCCCTGGCTCTACGTGTGCTGCCCAAGCAGACATCACGGAGACCGATCACAGGAACTTTTGATTATCCATAAAAAATTATGACACAACTGATCTTATATCATGCACAAAGGATCCCCCGTCTCCGTCCCCGTAGAACCCAGCCATCGCATCAAAATAGCGACGCGCTGGACTGTGTTCACACTGGGACAGAGTACCCGGGACCGCCGTCTCTCTACTCCCCAGCCTAACCGCAGTAATGGGGTTCAAGCACATCTGACGACAAATCAGTACATCTTATGCGCAAAAAATCCCATCTCTGATTAACGTGTCAATCCAAAAGCACAGCAACAAATCAAGCTATCTCTATAGAGGAATAACCTCAAGATTTTTAAACAATCCCCTAAATCATAGTATTGCATACTGAATTTTGAACGCATCCAAGATACTTCATGTCCCGCTATGTCCACAAGTTAAAAAAAATAAAAATAAAAAAAGGCCTTAAAGGGACAACTGCCCACCCTAAAGATGAAACACTCCATCTATTTATTAACTGCGTGGGCATCAAAAATCATGGTGTGTTCACAGCAGCTCTATGTCAATCAACAAAAATGCATTGATATTTCACCAGCTCTTGACAGTCTACATTCCTGGATTCAAAGACCAATATCATTGTGATCATATAGCCGTTCTAATATACGACACTGTCCCCATATAATGTTAATGTCCAACTCAAAAGTAAGTGTAACATTTCCTTTAAAGAAAACACTGTAACAGCAGTTTATCATTAAGACCTCGAGGAGCAACTGTATCAAGAAAATGTATCCACTTTGCCTCCTTTTGAAGGAGTAATTTGCCTCTATCTCCTCCTCGTGACAATGGTGGAATATGATCTATTGCCATATATCTCAATGTCGGTAAAGGATGGTTATGTTGTGCAAAATGTACAGCAACAGGTTGATCCTTAATTTTGGAGGATTGTCTTTGGTTGGGGTTTCTGCTAGCTTCCAATGCAGCTTTGATTGCTGCCCGATGGTTCCCCATTCTCTCCTTGAATGTATTAGTGGTTTTGCCCACATACATAAGTCCACAAGGGCATAAGATGATATAAATCACAAATTGGCTGCCATAGCCCAAATGATAGTTAATGGAAATCTTAAAACCCTTGTGTGGATGCTTAAAAGAAGACCCTACCATCATATAGTTGCATGTAACACAAGAGATACATTTATAGCATCCCTTCTTTAAGACCATTTTGTTTTGATTGTAGCAATTAACTGGATCCGTTTTAACCAGCAGATCTTTGAGATTTTTCCCTCGTCTGTAGCTCATCATAGGTAATGGTTTTGGAACTTGTTTCAAAGCTGGATCACTAGTAATTATGGGCCAATGTCTTGTGACACTTTTTTTAATGATATTAGAACTTGTACTAAACGTTGTGGCCAAAGTCATTCTAGGTTCCTTAAGTGGTGTTTTCTTTAAAAAACAGTCCATCCTAGATGTATCCTTTGTGGACTTAATACACTCATTAATGAGATCAGAATTATATCCTCTATCAAGGAATCTTTCCCCCATCTTATTCAATTCTGTATCTAATGTGTCCTCTTCACTGATTATCCGTCTCAATCTTAACATCTGAGATTTCGGTAAACTTTGAATCAGATGTGGTGGATGGTGACTGGTGGCTTCCAAAATATTATTACGATCAGTGGGCTTTTTGTATAATGTGGTAGTTAATATACCATTAGAGGACTGAACTAATACATCTAGAAAAGGGATCTTCTCATAACTATATGATAATGTCAGTTGAATGT